>JAZGTI010010498.1:0-17627 GCA_036877585.1 Botia kubotai | reverse complement strand
TAAAGAGCTGCTTTTATTTTCATTCTAAAAGTGCATATTAGCAAATGTTCTAATAACATATGAGTATTGACAGGATGTTAGCATTTCTGGCAACATGATGGTGTTGTAATATCTCAGGATCCCAACACTGGGCCAAAATGATGTCACTCGGACCACCTGTTCCTGAAATACGTCATCACCCTTGAGAAGTTCCGGCTGGCGTCCAAAAAGTGAACTTCTCATCTGCTGCCTTTGGTTCTTAATTTGTGAGTAAGCAAGCAGCAACAGCCACTAAGTTTGTAAGTGCGGTCAGAGAGGTTACATAAGGGATAAAGGGACTCAATGTGTCAGTCAACATCATGGAGTGGTGAAGACTTTCAGTAACAGTTATATGCCAAATCAAGACACAACCATTCAAAGTTAATCTACAAAACAGATAATTCTGACTCCTGTTTCTGTCTGGATGACTCACATTTGAGGCTGCTGTAAAATAGCAATATAACACACCTGTGTCCACACATTCAATATTAGTGTACTAAATTGATGTTGCTTAGTAACCGTAAACAGCTTAAATTGGGTTGAGTAACATTTTGTGGGAGAATGTTTTTTATTAACATGAATATATTTATTTATAAACCACAGGTATCTATTTATTATATTGCAAGGCCATGCACTAGAGTGATTTTAATATAGTCTCTGGTTCACGTCATCCATAAGATGACCTGTAACCGTGGTAAAATTGCAGTAATGCCTCTCGTGGCTTAAAGATTTAATATTAATAATAAGTTTCACCCTCAAAATACCCTTTTTACAATTCAACACAAGCTTCACACACAGTAATGAACTGGGTGCAATGCTTCATATCCACACGCCGGCTTTCTTCTGAACTACAAGTGCTAACAGCAAAGGAACACGTACTAATTCACTCTCTGCCCGCTCGCTGACTTCAGCAAACCCGCAACTTGTTTGTCCGCAGTTTGCTGAGAACTTTCTCTGCGACTGTAGGTAGAAATGACATTTATTATTTCGGGCAAACTCCCGTTTAAATGACTAAATGTAAAGAGAAACAGCCGAGAGAGAGTGGTGAAATCACTTCACACTTTGAGTGAGGTGCTGACAGTGGGGATCAGGGCTGTGTAAGTTATTCCAGAGGTCTCAGCAGGATAGCAAATGATGTGACCTAAACAAGAAGCCGATAAGCCCGTGACATACAGAGCAACAATCCATGCTCTACCTCCAGCAATATATTCATCTGCTTGAGTTGACTGTTTCATAGAGGAAACAGAGGCAGTGCGCTCTCTGATAGGCTGATTGGTACAATACATGTTCTATGGTAATATTCCACCAAACCGATACAAAAAACGGCCTGAAGCTCTTTAAATGATCATTTCTGTCATTTTCTGAATTGTCATTTCAACAAACAGTCAATAAAAGTAGATGCTTAAATGTCTAAATATGTTTGATTATCAAACTATTGCGGTTTAAATTTAGGACTGTAAATTTAGCATAAATAAAATTAGTAGTCTGTAAGGACTATCTAGTTTGGGACCAAATAATGTTTTGTAGTTTTGATAGAATCGTTGACAATGATACTTATATTTGATACTTATAATGATATTTATATTTAATAATTTACTTGAAAAGACTACTGATTTTTAAAATAACTTCAGTTATTTACATAACTTCAGTCTTGTACGGTTGAGCTTCAACAAATTAACACATTTTTTTCTTATTAAAGATTTTAAATTAAGACTAATTTTAAATTGAGATTTTAATTGTTGGATACAGTTAAATTCACCATTGGAAGCCACTTCTCATAACAGTTTCATTTAGGTTAGATAATATTTCACATTCCTTATATGCATTAAAATTGCTTTCTATGATTATCACCTGAATATTTATATTTCATAAAGGCACGGTATAAAATAAGAACTATTAACAACAGATACTATGAAAGAAGAGCAAAGAAAATTCTATATAATATTTGAATTGTAAATTGGAATCACAAAAGTTTAAATAAACAACAGATCTGCTGGTGCGCAATGTTTTTTTAACACCCCCACATGACATAATGGCCAATTGGAGGCTGGGGGCACTATATCCACATTGATTTTACACACCTATTAAAAAACAGCAGCCCTTCGCACCACATTTAACAGGAAGACGCTGTAAAACGAAATGAGCAAGACCTACAATATTTCATAATTAATAGTTTGCGGTGCGACAACCAGGTTTAAGGTGACGTAAAAAGGTCAACAATAAAAAGTTGACAAAATAGTAATCAATCTCTCTTTTTAAATAATTCAAGATCATTTTGAACCGGATAAAATCAGAAATTGCCATGCATGATATACAGCCTGTACTCAGCACGGTAGCAATGATCATTATGACATCGAATTTTCCTGCAAGTGTTTTGCTAGCAAATACATTAGTCGGTTCCTACGGTGGTCTCCTGCTCAGTAGGAGGTCACACCTGCAAACTGTACAGTAAATTACTTTGCAGGCCAACCTGCCCTTGTCTGCTACACCGTGTTAACTCTATTGTCAAAAACTTAATCACCAGCACCAGATTTATATTACAGAGTTAACTCATGGGAATGACTCAATAAAGCCGGGGGTTATTTGTTTTTTTTTTGCAGTCAATTATTTCACTACGTTTAGAAGTGGCAACATTTGATAACTTACAGCAATACACCCAATCAGGTTACTGCATTTAAGACTGCATGTGCTATGTTGAATCTAATTCATTATTTATGCTAATATGTATGGAATATAATTTAGATGGTGAGGGAATAAAACGCTGAAAAAAATAAAAAGCTGAGATAAGATCAACACTGAACTATTAAAAGATGCAATTAAGCTTCAACTCACTGCGTTTTCTTCTGCTCACAATACTGCATGTGAAACAAAGAGAGCGATTGCAGATGACAATTTGGTCACAATGAGTTAAATTCACGTTTAATTTTAGTGTTCGGTTTGTTTTCACACCATCCAAAGAAAAATTAATCTCTACGCTAAGCGTCTGGCTCTCGGCTGTAGATTAAAACAAGTGACTTAATATAGTATAATCAGGTTTTAAAAATCCCAGGTTTCAGGCCAGAAATAAAAGCTGAAACCTCAGCCAGGGCACTTATAACCTGTAAACATCCATCTTAATCATTCACTGCATTAATGTTTGCCACACTCAGTTCATAGAGAGTGGAGCGCTCGGCTAATTCATAGATGTACTCCAGAATCAGGAGCTTTAAGAGGATGGTGATCTGAATGAAGGGATGTGGTCGGTGTTGAGATGTCAGGATCGTAATGGCTAGCTGAGTCATAGGTTATAAAAAGCTGTCATTAGGGATTTCAACCCACGGCAACTCATGACAGTAGAGCAGTGAATTATTTATTAAGGTGGAAACTTAAGTGCCCCGAACTCAAGGCTGCCTGTTTTTGTATTTTTTTCCCCTTCAAGCTTGTTTAAACCGCATTGCCAATAATAGTCACGTATGCGAGTTTTAATAAGGATGATTTATTAGCATGACATTTGTTGTTATTTCTTTGCCGACAACTAATTTTGTTAAATGAAGATAATAAATGAATACATTTCGAAAATATGCCTTTATGTAGCTAAACGCGATTATTATTGAGGTATGGGTGTAAATGTAACCAAATATAAACTTAATAAATTATAAATGATAAATTAATTCATTCTTTAAAATAAGTATAATAAATGGTGTTTCCATTTATGTTCCTGGCAGATGCCTTCTTAACATAGCAACTGTACAAACTACAAGACATTGTCTATACAGTGTTTTATTAGTAGCTTGGCTGGATAGAAGTCAAGAAGGACTTGATTTGAACTAACTAAAGGTTAGTCAGAACAAAACAGTCCGGCAGCCATAAACCAAATGGGATGTATCAAATACTATATAATGCAAATTTTTTCTATTTAGTTTTCCTATCAATCCAATTGTTTTGATATAAAAATTATATACTTTTTAATAAAAATGTTGTTTTAGATTAGAATGCAATGCAATATGCAATACAGAAACATTCTGCTAGTGGTCTTAGATATTTGGATCCCTAAAATAAATTGTTTCCGATTGTAAACCCGAACAAGTATTTTCTGTAACTCAAGTTAAAGCATATGCAGGATCTCCAGGAAAAAAACAAAATCTACAGAATAACATCCACATACAAAGTTTTTTTCTGACCACTGTTGACAAAACCACAAAATTTTCCAACTCTCCAGTCCAAATCAATTTCACATTGTTCTCATTGCCTTTGATTGCCAACTCTACACATATCAGTCAAGGCATTCTTTTTTTTTGTCCGTAATGTATGAAAATGGTTAAAAATCCCATGGGTCAGGGAAAATGATCTGTTCATTCCAGTTGCCTGTTTTAAGTCAGTCAAAACATTCCAGACTTCAAAAGAGGGCTTTGCCTTCTTAGGCCATTTCAGTGTCCCCGACTCAATGGCCCAGGAGGGCTTGGTTATTTGGATAAATTAATTTCTGGAGTCTGCCTGCTTTTGCAAGAGCACCGCATGTCTGACAGCAAATTAGTCTCACTGAAACAACAGAGACTTTTAAGGCTGAAAGGAAACACCAGGCTAAGAAGGTGGCACGGACAATGCAGTGAATTGAGATTGAAATATTGAAACGTACATCTGGCGTTCGGCACACATTTCTTTCCTTATTGAACAACATAATAGTAGTTTGGGGCAATTATAGCTGATCACATGGGTGTTAGAATAAAACCATGACATGTAATGGATACCAAATCTCCTGTGCCCTGTGCAAATGCTTTGACCTCAGCCAAAAAAGCAGAAAATGTCTCACAAGCTACACATTGCAAAAACAAACTGTTATCCACATGACTCTTGGCATCATGTGAATGTGGTCCAAACAGATTGTTTGCTATTGTAATGTGCTCAGATCGGTGATATTTATGCAAAACTCTAAACTCTATCGGTTCCTGATGACAGAAGTTCATGAAATGGGCTAACCGGCGTCTTCATAACATTGACTCTGACGCTAAGCCACAGACTTGAGGTGGAGTGGTGTAGAGCAGAGGTCTTTAAGAGTGGAGGCCCAGACCTCAGCCAACACATGAAGACAATTCAAGATAAATGGAGCATAGTATTTTCACAGTACATGAAAGGCTGCCCAAGGACACAGCTCTGAAAGAGGGAACTCAACAAGCCAGTGAAAGCGGAAAAAGACGAAACTTCAAAGTGGTACCAAAACACATTTTGATTTAGGATAATTCATTTGATGAAATGCTTTGTAGGTCTTGGAAGTGATGCAGTTACCACTCCGAGAGCTTAAATATATAACATAAAACTACACACCTATTCAGCATAACACCATATATTAACCCTAATGATAATGTAATGTAATGGTCCATAGCACAGATAAAGGGCTGAAAGCTATTTTTGTCCAACTGTAATTTAAATTTAAACTAAATGTAAACTAAATATCATCGTGAGCAGATTCTTCTGAACAACTGGGCTCTTTCAAAACAAAACAAAAATGTTAAATGAGCTTAAAAAATTGCAGTTGTATAAACATTGTTATTGACAGATTAACAATAGCTAACCACTTAAATATTATTATACTATTTTACCAACGTGTAAAGTTTACACATTTTTTATGCCTGTCGTCTGCGTTACTAGACCAACCAAAGCAGTAAATTGACAGAAATGTATTGGTTTTAATCAAGTAGAAAACCAGACCTTTCAGTTTAGATATGAATGATTACACATATCGACTTCTGCTGCAGCACAACCTTGAACTCAATGTAATGACACCGCTGGGCTAACGAGACCACAGACCCTCGATGACGCTACATGCCTAACCAGAGGGAGGGCTAGTGTGTCAACCACACTCGGTAGAGTAAGACCAAACCCAATGACCACTGTTACAGTGGGCCAAAACATGTTCGGTTAAACTGATACCACGCTTAAATGAATACAACCTTTCTATGCCATGTTAGTCTAAGAGAAGATGAATATTCTTGCACAATTACTGGTTTTAGTGTAGCAGAATTATGGAAAGACCTGGCAAGTGTATCACTGCCTGTCCATTAGTGCTATAAGTGAACTATTTAAAAAAAGAAATAAAATTCAATAATAAGAGAGATGGATTGACAAAATAAAGTAACAGTATGTAAAGCAATTTAATGATCACAAATGAGACATAAAATTAAATTAACTTTAAATTAATATTTACATTACACAATAAATACTGGAACTGATACATTACTACTTAGAAACACTAACAAGTCAGTTAAGTCAGGAGCAATTATTCGATAATCTAGCAAAATATTGCTCCATCAGTCACCAAAAAATAATTTTAATGATATAAAATACAGTTTATATCGGTATTTCCCTAAGGGTAACCTACAGCCGGCTAAATAAATGCTATAGTAGATATGATGCTTAAAAAAATCATGATTTAAACAAAATAAGCGAAATGACTTTATAATAAACTTTTTACATGTCAATTGTTTTGCAACGTTGTAACATTACAAATGTTTATTTCTTTGGTATTCTTTAATGTGCTGAGAGTAATTAGATTACCACCTTTTGTTATTTGTATATATTTTTATTTGTCATTCAAATTAGCCGACCTTATAGTAATTCTGATTCATATGACTCTGTATGTATGGCAGTAAAGAGTTAACTGCAAATAACTGCAAACACAATGTAATTGCTGGGAGATATTATTGCAACACATTATGGCAGGATTACCTCTCCACCCCTCTTGGTGTACATTTGCTTGTATTTAATATTGAATGTAATATGCCCCCTAGAGGAAGTTCTGTCAAAATTCTTTGCAGACCATGTACCAACTCTGTCTTATTGTTGACCTATTTTTGTTGTTAAAGGATTCTATTCATTAATTCAAATTTCGGTTTTAACCACCAGAAAATAAAATGTTCATAGAAAGAAATAAACTCCTGAAGCCAAAAGCTAGCCATATCCACACAAATCCATCATGTTTTGTATTCCTGTCAACACACAGATAAAGAAAGTTGTTTATTTTTAAATGTGAACATTACACTGCTTGAATGACCCGGCATTGACCCCCACAGCTCCAGTTATCTTTGTCTTAGATTCAAAACTGTTAATCAATCCCACTTTCCTTATCCAGCTAAACGTTTTCTTCAATTAATGTCTTGTCTAGAATCAGTTAGAATAGCATTTTTGATCTGTAAGTCGTTTCTTTATAGGAACATATAGAGACACACACATGCAAACACTGTACCATCAGAGAGAAACGTGTCTGTGAGGGAGCAGTGCTTGGCAGGAGCACATTCTTAATTTCCTCATGCTCCATCTGTTGAAATGATAAAGTGCAGCCATAATGGAACACAACAAGATTATATTAATTGGGTTTGTCCATTATACTGCAGGCCCTTCCACAGATGATCGCAATTTTCTCGGTTAGGGCCATTATTGTGAGATCTGTTTAGCAGCTGATGCAATTAAAATGGGCTTAATGTAAATTTAACAATACAAATAACACTTTACCTCAATGTACGTTTGAGTGCGCAGCCTGCACAAAAGTCCAAAAGCGGAACAGATAAACTGCGCTGCAGCCCGTATTTAACTTCAAACAAACCAGGGCTCGATTTGATTAGTCTGAACTCTGTGATCAATAACTTTGTTATTGATGTGATCACTGGGCATGTTTTCATGTTCCCAGGGATGTCCAGGGATCCAGTTGCAGACCGTCCTCTTAGTGTTAGATGACTGATCAACTGCCCTTAAATAGCTTATGGGCCCCAGAGTCTATAATACACCTATGTGCTACTGCTGTATGTTGATATACAGACATGTCAAAGCCTAAACCAGTCAAGGGGGAAAAGGGAAGGAAAGGGAGAGAGAGAGTGAGTGAGGAAAAGTTTCCTCTTATGTCTCTTTCCTCGTCCTTGTTGATTTGATAGGGCTCTTACTGGCGGTTTCCTGCAGCTGTATCAGGTCACTTTTATGGAAGGAGACCTGCAGGAAGTGCAACAAGCAGGAGGAGGTCCCTGTGTATCACCCAATGCTCTGGGACTTAAACAGGAAACCAGTGGACTAAACTCTTTTAGTCTCAGCATGTCTATAACTTTTGATTTATACAAAATTGTGAAACTATAACAATGTTATAGCTGTTTATTTTATTTTTTCAGTGGACAGGGCCTGTATTGGACACACCTTTCTTTGCAACATGCATTTTTCATTTTACAAATTGGGGATCTGAAGCAACATCTGTTTTTTGTGACTTTGTTTGCATCTGCACCACAGAGCCCAGAATTATTTTGGCTAAGTACAGCAATTACCATAACCAATCAGACAACACAGTTATAATTTTTTTATGTTGTATATCACTTTCAAAGCAGGTGTTTTAAATTAGTGTCCTATCAAATTTCGGAACATATACAATAACATGCACCTGGCAAGAAATACGTTTTCTTTCCATACACAAAAAATAAAATATGCTTTTTAGTAACTAGTTTGCCATTTTTAGTGCTTACCTGTTATTTTGCCCTTGGTTTTCATCATTTCTTTGATGAAGAAATGCACATTTATCGAACCAGGATACTTGGAAAAATAATACAAGGAAATGAGGACTTGCACACCTTGTGGATATGCTAGAACAAGATAAGATATGAGTTACTGGCAGAGGCAGACAGAAAACAAGTCAATTTATCATTTTTAATATGCAGGTGATATTTAGTTTCAAAAATGTCGCCATATCTCTTTGAAACCGAAGAACTTATTACAATAAACAACAGACAAAAACAAAAAGAAAAAATAAGAAAAAACATCAAAATAAACGAGCAACAATAATATAATGTAGCATTGTGCTACTTTCAACTTCAGCCCATATTAGAAGTAACACATTTCCTAAGCGTGTTATTTCTGTGTTAGCAAAAAGGCTAAAAAAAGACAGACGCAGAACCACAGAACATTTTGGACGGTTGAGGTCACTGAGAAATGCTAATAAGCTGCTTTGCCTATCCAAACACTCTGTTCGTTTGGGTTCTGAGATGTGGTGTAAGGCTTGGGAGCCAAAGAAAATACTTTCACAGGTATATGAAAAAAAACTGAGCAAAACCTGATTCAGTTCAGGCCTCATCGAGGGCTATAGTGAGCAATAGTGAACTTTAACCCTTAACCAAATATCAGTGCTGTGGTAATTTAAAAAATTTAAAATAATACAATTATAAACAGGTTTATGGCATCCTGGAGGAAACACTGTATGAGATTGGTTTAATAAGTTAGGCATGTGCCTATCTAGAAACTGATTTACAAAAATTAATGTACCCTGTACATTTATAAGAGCATAAGAAATATTAATTCCAGTAAAAACATCTAGCCTTAAATTCCACTATATAAAGAATTGTTTACAATTGTTTGGTGTAATGTAAGAGCACAAAAAGATGATGGTTTTGTATTACTTGTATTATTAGATCAGTATATTAAATAGGTGTTTGTGTTAAACTAAGTGCAAAGCTACATCATAAATGTAACATGCCCTGTGTTTTAAAAAAACAACAGAAACGACTCAAGAGTTCTGCTTAACCACACAACTTTTGTCAAGTCATCTGTGAACTGTGGTTGACCCTCACCATTGTTCCTGTTTACCACAATAAAGTGATGAAACAATCAGCCAGGCGTTGACTGCTAATATTCATGGGCTCAACCCTTAGCAAACACAGTCTCATTTTGATAACACAGGTGACACCAGACAGAAACTGTGGCATCCTATTCAAATCATATTAAAATCCTGGCTTAATGGCATTGCCAAATACCTATTTTTATTCTGAAATTATATATACATCCATTAAAATGAATGTATATTAAACATTATTAAACCAATAATCAATAAAGGAGGCAGTGCATCACAGAGCTTAATGGCTTAGGCACAATCACTAAACCATTAGAAATTATTATTTTTACTATTTAACTTTTAGTATTAATATTATTACTATTATTAACTGTAATTAGAATAAATAATTCCTACACCAAGTAATATTAACCTAACTGCAGGCTGTTTAGAACTGCCAAGAAATATACTGTATGCAACTCAGCTCATTATTATATATTTTAGAGTTGTAACTCTGTATTAATAACTTTATATCTACAATTACCAAAAGTTGGCCAGCGAGCTCAGTAATATAGACCATGTAAACATGAAATTCAAATTCTGTAATATCACGGTGTATTTAAAAAAAAGGGGACAGTGCATGTAAATCAATTTAGCTTCCTATTGAATTTAGGGATGTTTCTGTGACCAAAATGGCTCTACCACACACCCTCCATCTCTCATTTCACTCTGCCAAGCCATTTGCATCATGTCTGTACAACTTAGGAAAAGCAATGTAAATACGATACACCTAGAATCACAAAAACTACAGATGAATCGTGGCCAAAGTGTTACCATGCACGTCATGTTCACCTCTCTAGGTGCAAAACATCAGAAATTCTAAGCAGGTACCATCATGTTTAGTCATTAGACTGGTTCTGGTTCCAGCTAATTTCACGGTGGGCTGTTCCTAGACTACTGACTCATGGGATAGACACTGTACTCAGCTTGATAGAGATGAAATCAGTCCGGTCATAAAACCCAACACCGGCACACGCTGTGGAACAAACTAGATTGTGACGCTTCTGGTTGCACGAGGACGATTTCAAAAGACTGTTTGCATTTGTCACATGCATTTTTTAGTAAAATATAGTAATATAGTTCAAGTAAAATATAGACGTGAACAGTGTAGAAATAAGTGCTTACCTTCGAACCATGGGTCGGGAGTACATTCAGTAAGAAATCATAGGAAATAAAGTACACACTTGTCTTTTAAAATTTGCATTGGCTGTACCCTAGCCACACTTGTCTTTTAAAATTTGCATTTTTATAAAATTTGGCTGTACCCTAGGCATTTGAAAGCTCCTTCAGCATTTGGACCGCAGACCTGGCGAAACACAGAAAGTAGAATCATTTTTTAATTAAAAAATTAAGATGTAGTGGAGAGAAACAGTAGCCTCACAGCCACTGGCTTACTCATTCCATATGTGGCTTTTTTAGCACAGGAAATACCCACCATTGAATATAATCAAACTGGAGGCCTATCCATCGATGAGGGCCTTGTGGAACTAATTCAACACCATCAAGACTGTTGGTTCCAAACATGCAGAGCACAAGGAAAGAGCACAATTTGTATGCAATGAAGAACTCAGTCACAAAAAGCAAAAAAATCTAGGACTGTATTTCAGTGAGATCTAATCATGATTTGAAGAAAAATGAAAAAATTTAATTTGCAATCTATCTGCCTTTCCATAAACAAGTTAGATTCAGACGCCTATCTCCAAAAATGATAATCAATCCATTGAGACATAAATTGGCAAACCAAAAGTACAAATCATCATAATTACAGTAAGTGCTTCATCCATAAAGGAAAATGAATTACACTGCATTTCTGACGTAACTCTGAATTTCACATTATTCATTGGTGGCTGAGAAAGGTTAATGCTTAGATTAACAGCACCATCATCATCATCTTCCACTTGTATAATGAATGAAAACGACAGTCTTGTGCAGCAATGCCACATGGGATTTGCTGGCTTGCTTTGTGGTTCCAAAAACAATGCTACTCCATTACAGTCACGTAAACAGATTACAAGGTTTCTATAATTAGTACAAACTATTTCAATGTTCGACAGCACACAAGAAACAATTAAAATCCACTATACATCCTTGCCGGCTACTTGAATCATAATCTCTTGTGATCATCAAGAAGCCCACAGCTTTTTCATCTCTTGACATGTCTGACATTTGAGGGGGTGAGTTTGTTTACTCCGTCGCTGGTTGTGGTGAATGGAGTGTGGCTGGATGGACTGGTGCCAGTTGAAGAAGGCGCAGCATAGATTCTGACAGCTCTGCGAGGCAGTCCCTCTTAACATATGCCTTTGATTTAGCCAGCACTCCAATAAAGAGCCGCCTGGCCCGACCGAAGCGGCCTCTTCTCACACACACTTCTACTCCAGAGAGTGAATCCGAGAAGAAGGCAGGCTTCAGAAATCCTTGATTTGTAACCTTCCAGAGAAACCTCGACAAGCCCCCCCACACCCCAGCCATCCCTCATCTCTCCTCCTCCACCCACTCCTCGACTCCCACACAACTCCCAGCTAAGCTCAGCACTCAATACAAGACTCTGCTGGTTTTCTGTGACAGCATATGGTTATCCACTCAAGCTTGGGTCTCGAGACACTTGTGCATCATAGTCTGCTTATGAGCTGTGGGTTGTGCTCACTGTTAAATTGGACCAGTGGCCTTCACTGGACATACAGTACACATGCTGTTCTTTTCACTGTGGACTTTTTTGCATGTTTTAGGGGGGGGAATCTGCATAATGCTGCAGAATGGATCTAGTAGAATGTATTAAAGTTTAAAGTACTACAGCTTTTTTGCTTGCTGAAAACATCAAATTAGCCAAAATACTCAATGAATTAACACATTAAAGTCAAGCAATTCCTAAAACTGTGATTGACTGGCATTCCGATTTGATGGAAATCTGCCAAGGTTTGGTAGGTGCAGATTACATGTGGGCTTACCCATAACGTTGTAAAACCAGTAGAATCCCTGCTAAAAATAACCATTTAGACCAGCATCATTTGTTTTATTCTAAATAACAAAGCTGTTCCCCACTGCAAAATAAAAACAACTAAAAACAAAAAAGCTGTTCAACTGCACACCTAGTATTTTCCAACCTTTTAAAAAGTAATAGCCAACAAAAGAGCAAAGTATTAGCCAAGTGGAGACGGTGGTTTGCAAAAACCGTACAAGAATCTATACTGTAAGCGTATTGCTTTATCTTTGGCAAATGTGTGTTCCTCTTACTGAGGTATAAGTGTGTGCGAGTGTGAGAGATAAATGGGGTGGCAGCATTTGATGGAGGGATCTGTATAGAGTGATAGCATCCTTAACTGAGCCCCTGGGACTAATAGGGTAGGAAAAAGGAAGGAGAGAGAGAATGGGAGGGAAGCTGTGTCTTCAAGTTAATGTATTAGACGTTGTTCTTTTACTCCTGATGAGTACCCATCACGACTGAGTGTCTGCAGCGTTAAAAGATAATGTCTCTCGGCCTCTCTCTCGCTCTCTGATTGATTTGCTAAATCAATACATCTTAGAATGTGCCCTTAAAGCTCCCCTTCAACACATCGACACATGCAGCGGAGCCAAAGTCAGTCCAACAAGCAAGGAAACAAAAGTCTCTGCCCCAGAGTACAGACCATGTGGAAAGGTGAAGACAGTTTAACAGGATGTCTTCAATAAGATCCGCCCCTCAGGATCTTACTTACCCACAAAAGCAATGGGTCTAATAGTTTTTTTAGGGGATGGAGAATAAATTAGAGGCTAACATTAAGCTGTCACCCAGAAAACACAGATAAAGGCTCTCACTCAGCAGTTAGGTGGTTAAAAAAACAAATGTAAAAGAAGTTTAAAGATGTCTGCCGTGACTGGTACATACTCTTATTTATTTAGAGTTTTGTTATTTCCTTTTATATGTCATACTAGATTATAATACTTCCCTTTATACTATATATCATATAGATTCTCTTTATATCTATGAAAATAATTATACATTTCGACCTGCTGTATAGATTCAAACTCTTTTCCCAAAAGTCTGTTGCATTTTCTAAAACTGATTATTAGCCAAATTTGGAAAACAAAACCACCATAACAACATTTTTATAAGCAGTAGTTTTCATGTGCGGGAAAGTGCGGGAAAAGTCTTAACTTTAGCTGTGTCTGTGGAAGGGAATTTATCTGTGAGTAATGCGCCCCATAGCAGCCAATTCTTCTTAAGAACACACTACTGAATGTAGAAGAGAGGTGATTGTGAAGACAAAGATGATTTTAAACTGCAAATTACACATCAACAAGGCCGCCTCCTCTTCAGACATTACAATAATGGATGTTGTAAAGGTCGCCCTAAAGATCTGACTCTGAGTTTGTCATTTTAGCCCGGTATAAGGCTGAACACATAGAGGTTAGCTGCGATTATTACACATAATGCTTTAACATCCCATAGACATCAAAGGAGGCACGAGAAGGGTTACCCCCCCTCAGTAGGGGGTAAGTGAAATATGACCAATAAAGAAAAGGACAAAAATGATATGAGGCCCTCTAAGGAGCAACTATTTGTGTTCCTTGTCAAATAGTAAAGTCTCCGTGCTTAAACAATGGATTTTACTGTGCGTGTATAGTCACTGTATACCATGTGACCTTATATATGTGATTACTTTGATATAAATCACTATCACCTTCCTCTGAATGTTCATAAGTAATTAGATCTAGAGTATGTCTTTCATATACTAAATACAATTAATAAGTGTTAGACCATTTGTGAAAATGTTTCTTGCTTAAATAGTTCAACCTTCCACCCCCCCCACCAAAAAAGGCAGAATTTACTCCAAACCCATGTGACTTTTGTGAAACACAAGATAAATATCAGCCAGAATCATTCATTTTCAATCACTAACATTTGTACTAACAAATGTCACTGTACCTCTTTTTGTTTTTAAACAAATATAAAAGTCTGATCAATGACTTTTATATATAGAAACAAAACTGATCAATGCTCATAATAAAGCCAGTAAAAGTGCATATATGTGCGCAGACTGATAATAAAACCTCTCAATTTTGTTTTCATCCATCAAAAAAAAGTAACTTTAACTTTTTTTATGGGTAATTCGATTTACCCATAAGTTACACAATGCACACACCAAACCACTTTAAATGTAAGTGTCTAAAACTATTTCCTCTCATCTTAGCATTTAACCATCTCCGTCAGACCGAGGTATGCGGGGATACACCAGCCAATTCAAAAGTCAGGATCAAGGGCTATGTTTCTGCAATGCAAAAGGAATTTCTTTGGTCAAGCCAACGGTATTATGACAGGAAACCTGGGGTTTCCCACCAGATATAATAACACTGATCTATGCCAAAAACAGCAAAGGTATTTTTAATTTCAGATCAATGCCCCTCCCCCTACCCATAGACGCACACACCTTCCTCTGCGCCCAGTGGCCCGTTTTGCAGTTGTAATACAGATAACGAATACACAGATAAAGCAGAAACTCTCCCAAGACAATGGCCTTCCTATTGCAAGTGTGGGTAATTTTCCTGAGAAAGGTAGGGCGTGTTTTGGCAAATTGCACCAGATTCATCTATTAGGCATCTCCTTTCATTATCGAGTTTCCGCCATCCATCTCTGGGGCGGGCTTATCATGAGGCTGACTCTCAATAGCCTGAGCCATTGCTAAGATTTCAGGTGCTGGGGGACTGGGCTAGCTGGAAACAGGTGTTCCCTCTGTTTGTGGGCCGCAGAGGTCCCGGAATGGAAGCATGGGAAAGGGCAGTCACCGCCATAGTTCTACATCAATGGGCAGATAACAGTGAGCCATTGATTTCATGAATTCAGCTAAATTGGCATACTTAAGTAAAGGCTATAAGTAGTGCTAAGAAAAGGAAAAAGAGAAGTCGCCCATCACTAGGTTTAGGAAGTGTGTGTTGCCTTGTGACATACCAGAGGGGAAGCATAGAGTAGACTCTCGCCCCTTAAACATTTTAAAGCATCAAACCGCCATGTATGAAATATAAATAGATTTCTAACAAACTGACAAAAAGTCAGTGGTGGTAAATATTAAAGGTATTTTTTTTAAGCTCATTAAATCTGTAATTAAAAACTGGAGCTTTGGATCTGCCTTAAAGCTAATGTGCTTCTAAATGTTGACAAAACTTTTGGCAGACATAATCATTTAAAATATGCAGTCTGTGTTTTCTGGAAAAATGGACCACAAATATTGACGACTTATTTTGATCAATGTTTCTGTTTGTTGTTGCTGTTTAATGTTACTTTTTACTTTTGCTTCAAATGCTCTCTAGAAGGAAAACAAGCAGCCACAGAATAGCAATAGCAAGTAGCAAATCAAGTTTCATGAATGTGATGTAAACTAAAAACTACTAGCTTTAAAAAACGTACTAGTCATTTGATATGTTCCTGCCAAACTTCCTGTTTAAACAGGAAATAACCACAGAAGTAAACCTCACTCCCCGATCTCAGGTGATGGACTCCTGCCTCACACAAGAAGCTGTGGCCTTCAGGCTACTCCTTCTTAGGGTACATTTACACGTTCTTAACCAAAAACTGAACTGGCTGTAATCATGTTTTAAGGGGACTGAAAACGCAAGCTTTTGAAAACACCTTTTTCATTTCTGTGTAAATGACAACAATGCAAATTTGTCGAAACGATGACGTCATGTGCATCCATATTACATGTACGGTCTATAGACATGCACATGTCCAACCAAACATAACAAAGGCGGATCACATGATTGTGTTTGTGCTGCTTAAGAGTTTATTAATACCTCTCCAGCAAAGTGTAGAATTACTGCACCACTGTGCGCATGCTGCTATCTCTATGAATGAGAGAAAATGCAACGCTTTATTTATCACAGCACTCTCTACAAAATGATTACAGCAACTACTGGCCTGGTATGCATAATCAGCATTTATGGTTGTTTTTGCAGATCATTTAGACAATGTCATCTTGTGTATATAATGTGTACACAACGTTTACATTCGTGTAAACGTATCATTAGTTTGCCTAGCTCCTGTCTTTTTCATTCTAGCTCCAACCGAATGGTCTATATGACTGAGGTGAATAATGTGGTGGTTGGGAATGTTCTTACCTGAGATGAGCTGCAGTAATTCCGTGCAGTAATACTGACAGCATGGCCTCAGTCTATGTGTGATTTCCTGACCAACGTGTGAGATCAAACACGGGTTCTATCACCTCTGGCCAGACCTGTCAAAAACACAGGTGATCAATGGGACAGGTGTAATATGTGGGCCCGGATTTTTCTGAGCTTGCTCACCTGCAGTCTCACCAGTAGAAATGAGGAGACACATGTATGTATTGCAGATATCCATGACTTTATAGTTGTGTTATGTATACGTGTTAGTTGTGTAACTGTGTGTAAAAATGGACATGTAAGTGAATGTGAATTGGTGTATTTATTATATAAACAAATGTATCACTTGCCTGAGATTTTATTTTGATGCAGAAAATTTGTTTTTGTTTCATTTTTCTCATAATCACAATATCAAAAGCATCAGTAATCCAAAAACCAATAAATTATTTCATTGTAGTAGTGGGTTGCAAAATCAAATTTTTTATTTTGGCAATAATCAGACTTAAGATTCTCTACAGTATGAACAGCAGGCCTGCTGGGTAATAACAGGTTTCAGTGGCTCAATGTGTCCAGTCTGAGTATTATTTCATTACAGGACAGTAAATAGCTTTTTAAATAAGGGAGATATGTCTGCACCTGGGGTTTACACCACATTCATAAACAGTATGTGAAATCGTCATGGTTGAACATAGAACAAAGACATTTGCAAATGCCATTACCCGCCCTTCTCCTTTCCGATTTGCGTGATAATATATAGATGGAACTGTCATTAAAAACAGTTTCGGGCTCCTTGTGGATTCATTTGCGCTGACCCAGAATGCAGTATTTTCTTAACACTAGCAGCAGGCCGCTTTGATGTTATCTGCCTGTCCAAACAGCCCGACTGGCGCTCGTCGAGTGCAGCCCC
>JAZGTI010010497.1:0-17628 GCA_036877585.1 Botia kubotai | reverse complement strand
CCGGGACGCAGGCGCCGCGGCAGCGACATAGAGCCCAGCTCCAACCCCACCCTGTCAGTGATGGACATCAGCCCTCCCAGCCGCTGTGAGTGCAGCGCTCTACCATGAGTTCCTTCTGATGTTTCCTCTCCTGCTGACCTAAAGTTACCCTGCTGTTTGGTTGCTAGTCATGTTGGTTTCTTGGAAACTGTTAGCATGCAATAGAGTTTGGTATCAACACAAGCGGTGTTTGTTATTTTGCAACAACAGTTTTTATTGTAACGTGTAGCTGAAGCTGTAAATATGCATTGCTTTCCTGTAATTCTGTCCCACTATACAGATTCTTATATAATTGTAGTGAATTTGATGTGATAATGATTGTGTGTAGTATGTAAATAAATAAGCAGTGTGCTCCGCTCTTCTGCCTCTCAAACAGCTCCTCGCGCTCCAACAAACTGGCGTCTAGGGAAACTTCTGGGCCAGGGAGCGTTCGGACGAGTCTTTCTCTGCTATGATGCCGACACAGGCCGAGAACTGGCCGTTAAACAGGTGCAGTTTGACCCCGACAGCCCAGAGACCAGCAAGGTGAACAGACTTCTTAGTATTCAGAAATATTAATTTGCTTTGCAAGGTACATTGCCGTGTGCATGGACACTGACTGTGCCCGTGTGACTGTGCCCGTGTGACTGTGCCCGTGTGACTGTGCCCGTGTGACTGTGCCCGTGTGACTGTGCCCGTGTGACTGTGCCCGTGTGACTGTGCCCGTGTGACTGTGCCCGTGTGACTGTGCCCGTGTGACTGTGCCCGTGTGACTGTGCCCGTGTGTGTATATGCAGGAGGTGAGTGCTCTAGAATGTGAGATTCAGCTTCTGAAGAATCTCTTTCATGAGCGTATCGTTCAGTACTACGGCTGCTTGCGGGACACGCATGAAAGAACGCTGTCCATCTTTATGGAGTACATGCCTGGGGTGAGTCTGCGTATCATACACACATTCAAATGCGAAAAATACCCAGAATGCATTTCATCTACCTTTACAGAGTGTTTGGGGATAAATGTGATTGAGTGGGTTTGTCATGAAACTTAACTTTATATAAAGATATTGTGAGGATGCTTAAGGATTTTTCCTTTGCTTTAATTTGTCACCTTTTATTGTCTATAGGGCTCCATTAAGGACCAGCTAAAGTCATACGGCGCTCTGACGGAAAACGTCACACGTAAATACACGCGGCAGATACTGGAAGGTGTTTGCTACCTGCACAGTAACATGATCGTCCACAGAGACATCAAAGGTGATGACAACTGTACTTCCCTGAACAGCTATACCTGATGCTGATGGATGCATGGATGGATGGATAGATAGATAACAGATGTGTGTGTGTGTGTACATAGACAGACAGACAGATAACAAAACTGTTTGTGTGTGGATAAAATATTTCTGCAGAAATCACAGATGTTTCCATCTAGCGCAATCTCAAAGATGATTTGAATTGTTATCTAACCTCAAGGTCAGCACATACAAAACAGTGACATCAATAACATCATTACCGTGAGTCATTACCATTTGGTCCATAACATTGGCTGTTCACATTCTTAAGATGATGAGAACATTTGAGGCATGTGCTAAAGGACAAGGAGTCACAATACTAAAATGATAAACCTGTACCAGTGAGATTTTTTAATACAAAGGACAAGAAACTAAAATGCAGGTGGACCCATTATATAATCAAAAGATGACAAATAATTTACAAATCAAATCCTGCCGTTTGTTAGCTAGCTGCCACAGCAGAAACATTCTCAATGCAAATGCACTGGTTAATTCCTGTTCCAGTAGCTCAGTTGGTAAAGCTTTGTGTTAGTAGCGTGAAGGACGCGTTATAAATGTTATGTGGATTGGATGCCTCATAAATATCCATTGTTTTCTATAAACAGGTGCCAATATCCTCCGGGACTCTGCAGGTAACGTGAAGCTGGGTGACTTTGGAGCCAGTCGACGACTTCAGACCATCTGCTTGTCGGGAACGGGCATCAAGTCTGTGACAGGCACCCCCTACTGGATGAGTCCTGAGGTCATCAGTGGAGAGGGCTATGGCAGGAAAGCTGATATCTGGTAAGACACAGACCCTAAGCCCAGCCCCTTTATAACCACAAGCCTTAACATGAGATGACCAACGTAAACGGTTTATCTGCAGTTGGCCTCTTCAGGCTGCAGACATAATCTGAAGATGCTTCTGAATAATTCAAACACAGAAAAAATGGTAGAAAGCCTGAAATCAGAATAAAAAGTGACGCCCAAATGTTTTAAATGAAAATATTAATAGAAAATGACTTGAAGGTAGGGTAGAGAGTTTTATGAACATTTGACATTTTATGGCCCTGCATCTTCACAGAAGATATTTATATAAATATATTTAGACCACTTTGTGATTGCTGAATGTGAAGAGATTTTCATCCAGCATAACAAAAATGTTTCACCTAAAATCGCCTACCCTCCTTTAAAGGCAGGATTTTCATTTGATCAGTCCATACATTCTCTAGGAATTGAACCCGGGACCCTGGTGTTGCTAGCACCAGTTGTGCAACAGAAACATATCACCGTTTTTACTCTGCACTTTTTAGCCAGAAATGCTAATGAGTTTGATCACTCAATTTGATGATAGCTCTGTGTGTATTATAACCTGATGTTAACATTTATGGTCATTTTCGCGTTCGTTTCAGGAGCATCGGCTGCACTGTTGTAGAGATGTTGACTCAGCGGCCACCCTGGGCAGAGTACGAAGCGATGGCGGCCATTTTTAAAATCGCCACTCAGCCCACCAACCCCACTTTGCCACCTCATGTGTCAGACCACTGCCGCGATTTCCTCAAACGGATTTTTGTGGAGACAAAACAGCGCCCTGCTGCTGAGGACCTGTTACGGCACACTTTTGTCCACTAGCAACACCCTCTTTCATGACCAATCAGAGACTTCCATAAGTGTCTGTAGAATCATCTCGTTTTGAGACTCCTCGCAGCAGGCATAAGAGCCCCCGCAGGACCAGTGTGTAGAGGGGTGGAAAATAGCAGCCCAAACTTCATGGCTGTACCGGGGCAGGAGGGTGATTTGGAGCAGCTTGATTCCGTGTGAAAACATTGCACCTTAATTTCACTCAGGGGTAAGTAAAGACCCCTAAAGACTTCACGGATATCGGTACCCCTGAAGACTAAAGGATGTTTTAAAGGTTTTCTTTAAGCAGTTTTAATGTTCTCCATGATTGTGGAGAGAGAGCCTTAGCTCTGGGGAGTCCAGTTGGGTTCTGGATGCACTTGGGAAAATCTCGGAATGTCAGAACCTCAAAACAAGGCAGGTGTACCCCAATACGCTGCTAAAGGGTAATTGAAAAAAGATAAAGGAATAAGTAACAGGATGAGTGGGACTCTCCAGCCTGACTGTCTAGGCTCCTACAAGTTCTCATTTTGTTGCACAGTCCTCATAGTATAAACACACACATACACAAACTATGATCAAAGATCTTACTGTAGAATATTGACTCAGTATGCTGTATTACATTCGCTAGACTTTCCTCCCACCTGTTGGTCACATTCTCTCTCTCTCTCTCTCTAGCTGTAGAATTGGTCAGGGTCTGTCATACCTTTCTTCATTTCTACCGTCTGATTCATTTGTCTTTACTGTGTGCCTTTTTAAACAAAATTGTCCTTCCACATTTTTGTATTCCGCTCTGTCATCAGCGTCCAATCATTTTTCTAGAATTTTCCAGGTTTAATTCACAGCTAACTCAAGTCTTTCTGACTTTGGCCTGTACAGAAATTCTTTAGCAAAGCTCGGCTCGTCATACTGTTTCTAGATTAGCATAAACAGCTCCACTCTGCCTTTCCCCCTTTCGGTCCCTTTGCTGGCAAACTGACCTCAGGTCAGATTCACTTGTGCATTCTCTTGAACGCAGTGCCGTACTCTTATATCTGATCAGGTAGGCAGGTTGAATACACACACTCACCAAAGTGAAACAACCCAGACCACACAGGCAGGGTTTAGTGCCTGGACAGAAGTTCATCGTCATTTTACAGTAAGAATCACTCCAGAATTGGACTCATGAAATGGATCGGTCTCTTTATCATATCAAGAAAGTTGCATTGACACTGTAAGTGCACTTCTTAGTAAAGACTACACAACCTGGATTAATTTTCGGTAGTTTCCATGACAAAAGTTCTCTACGATTCCCACTGACGCTCCAGTTCGTCAGATGACGTTCAGTGTTCAGGCCAGAAGTTTGTACTTGTTTTTAATGTATGCAGAATTCAGAATATGCAGAATTTCACAACTTGATTCTCAGCACTTGACAGTACTTAACGGTTTGCCTACAAATGAACCTCACTATCCCACAATGCCTTGGGACAGGAGGTTTCATCCATTCACACTGTTTGTAGCACTTGGTTCCACACACTTGCATGCACTCCTGAATATTATGTTGCGTAACAATATCATTGATTTGATGGCAACACACCTTGTGTTCGATTCCACTGCAATCTGTTGAGGTGTTTAAAAGCGCTCTGGTACTACGGCAGTGTAACTCACTCCAGACCACATGAGTAAAATTAGTTCAGTAGAAGGTAACTATAGAAACGTCTCCAGTAAACTGGGAATTATATGTGGCACTTTGCAGATGGTATGATTACACTCCAAGAAATTGTTTACGGTTTTGTTTACTGATGGCGACGGCTTGCCTCTGTTATTTCATTTGGCTGTTCAGAATCATGGTATTTTATACAGTAGGCCCACTTGCATAAAATAGACCTACTGTATTAGCAGTTCTCTGTCCAAGACCTCTTGAGTTGTGATCTTTCCACTTTCTTACATGACCTACAGACAAACACAAGCAGGACATCTCTTCATGCTGTCCAACTGTTACGCTGGGCTGCTGTGGCAGTATTTGAAGGATTTTTCAGCACCCAGTATAATTGAGCAACATTTCTGATCCGTAGAGATTTTAAAGTGCCAGTTCATAGAACTAAACCCACGTTTATCTTCCCTTGGGTTGATTTAAGGAGCAAACACATTACCTGTTGGATGGTATACAGACATGCTGCACGTCTGTAATGTACGTACTGTTGAAATTTCCTTTTGATGCTGACATGTTTGCACATTTTGAGACCATGATTTTTACACTGATTTTAATATGTTTACCAGTGTTTCGTCTGTCATTCTCTGTGTTGTTAGCGTGTGATGCTGTGATGTATGAATCTTGATGAATGCTTTTTTCCCAAGAAGACCCGAGAGAACCGTTGCCCTGGTTACCAGCTCTGTTGGTTATGTTGGTCACGTGGTCCCTCATTGAGATAATGTTTGCTCTCGGACACTTCTGTCTATGGTAAATTTGTTGTTGGTGTTTGATTACATATTATTTGGCGAATACTCTGCGGTCTTCACACAGTCGCTTGTAAATTGGACACAT
The DNA here is from genome assembly GCA_036877585.1 of Botia kubotai. Classification (NCBI taxonomy): domain Eukaryota; kingdom Metazoa; phylum Chordata; class Actinopteri; order Cypriniformes; family Botiidae; genus Botia; species Botia kubotai. Next base: position 12,201 of record JAZGTI010010497.1, on the reverse strand, counting down.
GACGGTGGTTCTGTTATAAATTCAACCGTTCTAGTGCTGACTGGTGCCACAGAAACCGGCTTGAACCAACATTTCTGGTGCCATGGCTAGAGGATGTGATATGAATTGAGAAACTTCCTACAGGAATGTAACGCAAGTTAATGTTTTTCACCACTAGGTGGCATCATTCATCTTTTTGCCTGTATATGTAAACGACGCCTCAGTCTCTGTAGCTGCAGAATTAACAGTCTTCTACAAAAAGTCAGTTAGTTGGGCCTTCTTACAGAAATGTCGTCACCATCACCTCAGCGAACAGGCTGTGTTCATCAGTACAGCCCAACACACCACAGCTGATGCTCCAGGGTCATGAATGCACTTTGTATTTGTTAGTGTGGATGATTATGTATTGTCTGAATGTGTCTGAATTGTCTCTTATGTGTGACAGCTGATTGAGAAAATTCCCAGCGCGCTCTGGCCACAATGCCTTGCGCCTTGTACAACTAATGATAGAAGATTAAAGTAAGACAAAAGAAGTTTAAATTCTGAATTGAAATGTACTATTTTGTAGACGGTACACTTACCTGGTACAGAACTTTCTCCGTTGTTTGTCCTCTTTGTCTATTGAATGAGAAAAGCCATGTTTGTAATTCAATTTGGTTTGTGACCAATAAGCCTGTTTATATAAAATCTGTATATCAGTGGTACGCATATTTTTTTTTAAATATATATATTTTTATTTTCTCTTTTTTTTTAAAACTCAAAATTCGACGCATGATTGGCATTGGACTGGCCCACTGAGGTGGTACAGTTTGGACTGATATTTGCAGAATGACATCATGAAATTGTTGATGACTGGCTGGCACTTTGTAAAGTGTTGCTAATAATAAAAAAATAAATAATAAAAGATATTTATTAAACATTTCATGGCATTTTATTGATTGTTTGATTACTGTACATTGTACTACAGTATATGTATTAGTTGCAAGGTACCTATGAGTAAAGAAAACATGGAAGTATCCAGGAATTTTAAAATTATGCTTTCCAGCATTGTGATTTCCAAGCGTTAGTTTACCATCTCTTATCCACTGATTGAGAAGATGGGGCTGGTTGTGAAACTGGTGAGTGGTCAGAAAGGTTTTAGTAAAATATATAATTTTAATTCAATTTTGATTTATACTCGGACTGCATTTATGTGGTTTTCTAACTGTATCAACAAATAAACAAACACGGCATACATATGTGTGCAGTGCGTGTTATAATAACGTGTATAACAATGTAAACGTTCCTGTGTCCTCATAAATCGCTTGCAAAAACATACTAAATGTTTTTTGGCTAGTGAAAAAATGCTAAAGGTTTTCTGTGAGAGGTTGGGTATAGAATATGCAGTTTGTACAGTATAAAAACCATTACGTCTATGGAGTCCTCATAAACCACATATGCAAGTATGTGTGTTGTCTGTGTTTGCGTGCAGTATGTGCTTCTAAAGACAGTGACGTTTTTTAACAAATAAAACTCTCCATAGAATCACTCATTGGTCAACCTGCAGACGCTGCACCAAGCGTCTTATTGCAGTGCATTGGTAATACAACGTTTTCATATGCTGTGCTCAACCTTGGGCGTCATCAAATCCAACGATCTGAAGACTGTTATCAAACACAGATTTATGGTTAGACGCTGAAAGCATTTGCCTAGAAATGCTGTCTACGTAGATGACTACGTAGATGCCAGGTTTTGAGACCGGGCCATAGAATCCCGCCCAGGGCTTGACCAAAAGTATCTGCGTTGTGAAATGTTGGATCCGGATGCCCTGCGACTCACATGAAGCTGATAATGTTGTGCTCTTCTCTGGTGAGAGCCGATCGCCTCGCAGGTCGTGTCGGTGGGAAGTTTGCACCGTTTAATAAGTTCATCGTGCGAGGTTTCAGGTCGCAGAGCGGCGATCTGAATCTGCAGAGCGCAACAGCAGGGACGGGAAAAAACAAGACCATAGATGACCTACCCGGGCCCAGCCTGACCACCACCGCCTACTGGCTCTTCGTTAAAGGATACGCGGATAAAAGTCATGCAATGCAGGTAAGTTTTTTTTTTAATTATTTGTTGTAATATATAGGCTATAACTATAACGAGCATTGTACAGCATTGAAGTCAGCAGTTCACATGCGTTCAAACATACGTAAGATGATAGATTAAGCATGAGATTACTGAGCATAAACATTTGCATAATAATAATAATAATAGTAGCAAGCCATTACCAAGTTATTAAATAGGCCAGTGCGTATATTGTGTATATGATAACGTGTTAGTAAGCATTATATTATACTGTTTGTTAAGGTAATAAATAAAAGTTATTCATTATCCTTTCAGACATCATGGAAAGTTTTGATTTAAATGTTATCAGTTCAGAAGCGCAGGAATGTCAGATGATAAACTCTTGATAGTTTGGGAAAGAGGAGTCGGAGGTTTTCTCCTGAAATGTGTAGATCAATATCTGCCTGCGGTCGGTGTAGGGGTGTCAGTTCAGCGAGTATTGCAAATGCTGTAGGTTCTAATAACATCAAGAAGGCATGAGCTACCATTTTGAATCACCATTTTGCTCCTAAACAAAGCGTTTAAAAAAGCTGATGGCGAATATTTTCCAAATACCTCCCATCAAATATCGCGTTACATGACAGCAACGCGATATCGCACTGGCTCTACCAAAGGCGCCACTCGTCTCTACGATGTTCTGATGCCTCCCACCATTTTTAATGGACGTCAATAGGCTGGTTGCTAGAGTTTGTAATTGGTTTCTAGGGTATGTCTATAAAGTTAAACATCACTATTTGTTGCTGCTTGCTAAGCCAAGCAATATGAGCCCACCCCCAAGTCTCTACAACATTCTCATGCGAAGCTATAATGTCACAAAAATCTGCCCATTGTTAAGTCTATGTAATTTTAAAGCCACTTTTTGTATGCCTGACCATTACAATAATCATAGCACACCTGTCCTCAATAAACCCATCGATTTGACCCCTCATTCATGAGTCTATGACAAACGGTGTGGGATGAGTTACGTGCCAAAGTTTTGTCCAGAAAAGTATGTAAGAGAGTAACAGTGATGCTTTTCTTTGCAAGCACCACTAATAACACTAATAATAATAATTTACATAGTGATATTTTCCCCGTCTGTCATGCAGGTGAAGCACAAGCGCCTGTATGGGCCAATCTGGCGCTCCCGTTTTGGGCCGTTTGATGTGGTGAACGTGGCGAGTGCAGAACTGATCGCACAGGTGATCCGACAGGAGGGCCGGTACCCGGTCCGAACGGATCTCTCACACTGGAGAGAGTACAGAGACATGAGAGGACAAGCATATGGACTCCATGTGGAGTATGCATCTCATGTGTACTATCACAGTGCTTTATGTTTCAGTTATGCTAACGGTTCTTTGTAGTATCCATGCCTACATTTATAAAGTGTCAGGATTCTCTCTATCTGTCTTTTAGCACAGGCCCTGAGTGGTACCGCATCCGCAGCGCTCTGAATCCCAAGATGCTTAAACTGAAGGAAGCAGCAGCGTATGCTCCCATCATTCATGAGGTGGTGTCCGATCTGCTGCAGCGCATTGAGCTTCTGCGACTGCGCAGTCAGGACCAGGCCACTGTCTGTGACCTGGCCTCTGAGCTCTACAAATTCGGCTTTGAGGGTGTGTATGGGTGTAGAAAAGCTACATCATTTTGAAAAATTTCTGTACTTCATACCAATATGTAGTTCGACTAAAATATCATGAATAATTCAGGCTATTGAACTCTCCTTTATTTTTACTATTTTATTCATTACTTTTCTTCTTCTGCTCTCGAGTTTATGGCATCCCATGGAACCGTGAATGTACTGGACCAAATTTGGTGTCTCTACCTGAAATCCTCTAGCGCTACCAACTATCCAAAATTTTACTCATCTTTAAGCTCATAATCTTTGACTAATAAGTTCTAGAAACAAAATTCTCTTTTCCTCCTCTGGCACCATGTGATGCCATTTCCTGTCATTACATTTTTCCACATTGGGTGAATACACCCAACCGTTCTTGTACACGGCTTCAGTGAATTCATAGTGAGCACACTAAAATGCACATGCGACTGTATCTTCACAAAACGTTTGTGTTTTGATATAAAACTTGGTACATGTTAACACAGGCAAGACCTTAGGGTGCATGCATTGGTTCATTGTAATTTACATAGACGACTGTACTTTCTGACCGCCATGTTGAGTTCATTTGAAAGCGTACTTTTTAGAACTCTGTCTGGGTCTCACCTAGCCTGTTTTTCGAACCCATCGTCAGTGATGTTCATTGTCCACAAATATTTCTCTTTGTGCCCTTAGTGGGCTAGACCCCGTAATTGCTGCCTATTTAGATACGACAAATTAATTTTGTTTTTATAAAATCAATATTCCGGTTCTTTTCCCCTTCTCTCTGTTCAGGAATCTCCTCCATTCTGTTTGAAACCCGGCTGGGCTGTCTACAGGAAGAGATTCCCACAGACACCCTGCGCTTCATAGCCGCTGTTGGTGACATGCTGATGCTCTCGGAAAGCGTTCTTTTTTTCCCGCGCTGGACCCGCACCTTCCTCCCCTTCTGGAGACGGTTTGTCCAGGCGTGGGATGACCTGATTGATGTAGGTATGCTGTGGTGGGTCTGTTGGTGCGTGTTGGTGTTCTTGCAGCTCATGTGGTGGGACCATGGCGCTATGGATGTCAAGGTCATGGGTTTGATTCCTGAATTACCCATGTACTGGTAAAGGCTTAAAGTCATTCAAGCAGCTTCTAAGAGAGGTTGTAGGTTCTAAACCAAGAGAGCAGTAATTGAATCAAACAAATAGTATTTAGGTAAGAACATCTGCTAAATGCGTATATTTATTACTATATAAATGTATATGTCTAAAAAATATCTAAAAGTGAAGCATTTTTCTAATGTAACCAACAGCATGTTGCTGTCAGTAGTATTTAACCAAAAATATAAGTGGCTTTGCATAAGAAGGTGTCTGTTAAATGTCTAATATATATCTGAGATGATGCAGTTGGGACAGATTGTAAAACAGCAGCAAAACTGATGACCATTTGTGTGTGACTTGTTTAGCAAAATGCCTGATTGACAGAAAGGTCAAGCAGATAGAAGATCAGATTGGGCGTGGAGAGCCAGTGGAGGGGATGTATCTCACCTATCTGTTGTCCAGCAACAAACTCAGCTTAGCAGAGGCATACATCAGCATCACCGAGCTTCTTCTGGGAGGTGTGGACACGGTACGAACCTTATTTTCACCTGGAATAAACTGGAGAAGTCATGCTGGTTTTTCTGATTAGCAGATGTTTCCAATCTGTACTTGCAGGCTGAAAAAGATATCGATGATGCTTTGCAAAAGGCAGAGATATCCGTCTCTGTGTATACATGATCCAACAGACTGAAATCCAGAAGTATGCCGTTCTTAACAGGCTGACAGATATTACAGATAAACAAATAACAAATATCCAAAATATCTAAGACTAAATATCTGCAACGTTTAATTGCACAAACCTGTCACAGTCCTCATGAACAACAGAGAATTTCGTATGACTGGTTATGATGATGTATGACTGGGGCTGTCACCATCATCAAACCCAGTTTTCAGCCGATCTGGCTGGTTTTCAGCAGGGCTACCAGTCCTGTCATCACAGTCATGTTTTAAAAGATGCCATGTCGGCTGGTTTGATACGCTGTTTTTAACAGGAAGTAAAACACTGCATGCTGTTTTATTTACCTCCACCTACCCAAAGCACCACCACTAAAACACTAAAGCAGCATTTTTTAAACGAATCTAATCAACTTCACATGGGTTTTGCATGACTTTCCTGCCCATCCTGTCGTACTCTAAACAGCATTGGTTGTTTATGGCCTTTGACATGCAGTATCTCATCTCAGTGTAAAAGATGTCAAGGCTGCTGAGATATTCAGAGCGATCCCGCTAATTTGTGACCCACATACACATATGGGACCAATAACCTGCTGGACAGCATTCTGTGCTTTTGTCTTGATTTGTGTGAACTCCGTTAGCTTTGTGCTGAAACAGAGACAGAGAGTGTTCCACCCCGTGTTCTCACCCTGTACGAATAATTGACAGCCAATGATGAGTCTGTTCATACAGTAAACTGAGATTTTTAAATGCAATGTTTGATCTGAGGTCTTTTTTCGTCCTTTCTGTGCTCATCAGACCTCTAACACGCTCTCCTGGACCCTGTACCACCTTGCACGTGATGCAGAGATACAGAACCGGCTCTATGACGAGGTCATTTCCGTGTGTCCGAACGGGGAGCTGCCCACCACAGAGCATCTGACCAGGATGCCCTACCTGAAGGCCGTCATCAAAGAAATTCTCAGGTGGAGAACATTCCTCGTCTCACCCCTAAATCGTTTTTCAAGCAAAAATGAAATTCTGTTGTTATTATTGACCCTCATGCTGTTCTGAACAAGTCTGACTTTCTTGCTGCCATGGAAGATAAATTACCACATTATTTAGAATTTTACAGTTTTTACTGCAATTTCAATGCGTGGGGGGGGACTGTTTGTGTTCGCCAAACTGATCTGTATGATTTGACTCTGATTGAGACTCTGTTTCTGTACAGCAGTTAACAGCTCAATGGATTTACAGTGACTATGCAGGCTGAGATAAGACCGTAGTGTACAAGTCTTATTCTTTTTGAAGTGTAACTCTGTTTTTTTGTGTTGGTTTATTTTCCACAGAAAGCAGATTTTTGCAACGTGTGAGTGAAATTTGGATGTTTTTCACTGGGACTCTTCAGTCAAAGTGTTTCAAAACAGCTCTTAAGTTTTTGCAATGCAGTCTTGACTGTTTCTCTAAGATATTTTACGACTGCTCATATTGTACAAAGTTATGTGGTACAGATGTATGTGTATAAAAAAAGGTGTTTATTTAATGGCTGCATACTGTACACATTGCAAAGTTTCAGGTGTGACAGCTGCATTTAAATGAAGACGTGAATCACAAATATTAACAGAACAGGAATCACTCCTTTGAATTGCAAGAGTTTAATCTGGTTTGGTATGTGCTGTTTTCACCCAAAGTAATATAATCAGCCAAACAGCCTGCACTGTGTTCTGTTAATGTTCTGAGTGCGGCTTTGCCGAGCGCTTTTGGTCTTATTTCCAACATGAAGCATTTAGATTTTTGTTTGGCGTTTCTTTCTGTCAAGATCTCTTACGAAATGTATGGTGGTTTCCTTTAAGTGAAAGTGAAGCAACCATGTTTTTTGATGGATTGTTTACTGTTTGTATAACCACAGTTTTACTACAAATGGTTAAACTGTGGTGTATGTAGCAAAACCATGGTTAATTTGTGGTTACCATGGTTATTTGTAGTAACCATGGTTATTTGGTTTTATGTGTAGTATAAACATGGTTCCTTTTTTTATAAGGGATCTGGCAATACTGACAGTTTAGACAATCACAGGGATGGTGAGAGCAACTAGCCCTGTTTCAAAATGTGTAAATGACTCAAGACTTGTACTTCTTTCCCTGTAATTTTCTTGCACTTTAGATACACTAGAGAGACACATCTCTGATACATGTTTAAATACGTCATTAACAACTAGTTCTTCTGTACACACTGCATAGAATGTTTGTAAATGCAGTTGTCACGCCCATAAAATCTTGAACCGTGTGTGTACGGAACAGGATTAAGCACTAAAAGGTGAAGTCGCAGCCATTATGTATGTAGCCATTGTTGGAACCAGATTATTATGGTATGACCTATGACCCCTTTAATTGTAGAATGTATCCTGTTGTCCCTGGTAACGGACGCCTGACTGTCGATACAGAAGTCATCGTGAATAATTATTGGTTCCCTAAGAAGGTACCCACATATACACGCAAACAGACTGCCTGAGATATTGTTCTTCTCTTGTCCCCATTAAACGATGAAATATCAGTTAATAACTATATAATAGTATATATGTGCGCTCGCTCTCTCTCTTCAAAGACACAGTTTCATCTCTGCCACTATGCTGTCAGTCACAATGAAAACGAGTTTCCGGAGGCAGAGCGTTTTATTCCAGAGCGCTGGCTGAGGGGAAGCGCTGCTCGCTCTCAGCATCACCCCTACAGCTCCATCCCGTTCGGGGTTGGCGTGCGGGCCTGTGTGGGGAAGAGGGTGGCTGAGCTGGAGATGTACTTTGCTCTGTGTCGAGTGAGTATGATGCATCTGTTATCTGTGGGTTTAACTTCACTGCCCTTCTCAGAGGAGCATTGTACTGCTAGAGGTTGTTTTCATAGTGTGCATGACTTTAAAATTTAACACACATGCGACCATTGTTGACATGTTTAAAGTGCTATAAAATAAATCTGGAAAGCGTGTATCACGTAATGATGGTTTCAGAAGAGTTTGAGACACTCAGATCTCGTCTAAAACTCACAAATGAGATGATTTGGTTTCTTTCTCAAAAGAAAGAAATGAGACATAAAAGAAGCATTTGCTCTCTCATTATTCTCATAAATGTCTGGGAGAATGATTTGAGATATTCAAGAGATGTTAATGCCAGTCTTGGTTTCAAAGCCTAATTCAAAAGTGGATGTTTTAACTTTAGTGGCCTCTATTATCTCACTCTCGTTATCTCACTCTCTCTTTCTCTCTCTCTCTCTCTCTCTCGCTCTCCCTTGGCCCTTTGACCCCTCAGCTGATGCAACGGTATGAGGTCAGAACAGAAGAGGGTGCCCCAATGATACAGCCCAAGACTCGAACCCTCCTCATTCCCTCTGAGCCCATAAACCTGCGCTTTCTGCCTCGGGCTTGAAGGGACGTCAGCGAGCTCCAGGAAAGCTTTCCTTTAATTGTGCAGTTTTAAATCATTTAATCTGACTCTGCCATAACTGTTACATTAGCTTTTTTAAGGAGAACTAAAGTAAATTTTAAACCTGCAATCCACAACTTTTGCCTCTATTGCCATCTTTGTTTGAAACTTAAATTTGCACGTAACTTTACGTACTTCAGTTGAAGTCACGGCAACTTCCGTGAAATTAGCATTGTGAATTAGAGTATGATAACAACTGATCTGTTATGTTATGTTATGTTATTGTATATTAACGTAATAATGTTTTTATTTTTTAACAAAGATAAGTTACAGATTGCAGCTTTAATATTCTCTACTATAATATAATTAATGCCAAGGGCAAATATTTTAACTGAAACTTCAAATATTTTTATATTTTCTTTATAAAATAAAGAATTTGGCAAGCAAATAAGCAAAGCAAAAAGATGTTTGTTTCTGTTTCATCTGTCCATGTGCTGATTTCAGTGACTGCAGACAGACGCGACTTTACAAACTTTACAGTTCAAACAATGGAATTAATATCGACATCATGAACTTTATATAAACCAAGAACAAGGAAAATTTGTAGCATTTGGAAATACACTTTCCTGTCAGATATCTGTTTATCAATGGACAGGAAGGGAGGACTATAGGACTATGGAATTAACTATAATTTTTTGTGTAAATACTTGCTGCCGAATGACCTGTTTATCTGCAAATTCTTCCTTCATAAATCACATGCTTATTTTAATCCATTATATTATGTGTACTAGAGGACATATAGTTTTATATAGCGTTTCAGATACAGTGAAATATTTTTAAGGATGTCTGGTAGAGTTGTTTTGCTCAACTGATGTGGTAGACGTGTTCTCATGTGTTGAAATGCTTTTTAAAACATATGTGCTTGTTTTGTAATTTGAAAGCATTTTTTTTTTAATAATAAATGCTGGTCTAGCTGAGGCACTTAAACTTTTTTAACTATTCATTTTTAATGTCTTACACAAATGGCAAGAAAATGACACTTTATGCTATCCGAGACGTTGTTTATCTTGTAACTGCTAAAGCTTTGAAATAAATGTTTTTTAATGCATTTGGTTAAACGGGACCTTTCTCTGACGGCACAAAATGAGTAAGCCTGCCCCCTCATGGCCTTAATATGTACTACAGATTAGAACAGAGTTTAGTACACATTGTAGTACCAACTATTCCAGGTATTTGTTTCTAATAGTTTTCATCTTGTCTTGTTGCTAAAATGATTTTGTTTCTTTATATAATAATGTAACTCTCAAAATCTCTTACAAATTAATCAGATAATTAAAATTAATCCTTAAAAAAGTATACTTCAAATTCATTTTATTAATAGGATAGTTCACCCAAAAATGACAATTCTTCCATCATTTAATCAGACTCATGTCATTACAAACTTTTTTGGCTTCTGATCAACACAAAAGATATTTTGAAGTATGTTGGTAACCAAACAGCACCCATTGACCTAATGATGGACACAAAACCACTAATACATTTCTCAAAATATCTTCCTCTGTGTTCCACAGCAGAAAGTCATACAGGTTTGGAATGACATGAAAGTAAATGACAGAAATTGTTCATTTTTGGGTGAAGTATATCTAAGCAAAGTTCAATTATATTTAGTATGTGACATGAAGCATACTGTGTAAAAGTGTAACTGTTTCTTTAGCTTATTAGCGTACCCTGTGTTAAAACAGTAACTTATATTTGTTTTTCTGAGAAATACATTAAAAATAGACAAAGTATACTTAATTGTTTTAGTTTAAAAATATACTAATAGCACGCTTGAATAAACCTTTGTAAGGGCACTTTTAGCTCCATAGTTAACGACATCCACAGTTATAATCTGCATTGGGCTTAAATGAGCCACGGTGGAAAAGGATGTTTTGATGTAACATCATAAATGAGTAATAATTGCTTTTATGGATCGGACCACGTCGTGAGCAGATTGTACACCAGATTCACAGACAAACGATACAGAACACGATGTCCAAGATGAAAAACTGTCAGTTTTATTATGAACAACATTCCAGAGATTAACAAGTGAAATACCTGCTAGAATTATTTTTTATTTACACATATTTCTGAGATCTCAGAACGCTGACAGCAGAGATGATGCTTTAGAAATCAACAACATCCATTTTTAATCCACTAATTCCAGTAAACATCTGGCCTGATATGATTTTGATGATAATGTATTACATACTAAATCTGATGATGTCAAATGTAAAAATCGACGCGTCCAGTTAAAGGGGCAGCGCCCACTACCACCATTTTATTTTAATTTGTTTTTGTTTGTTTTCGAGCCTGGTGAGAACAGAGGGACTGTTTTCCTCTGCTGTGTATCTATTATGGCAATGTCAAAAATATTATGTACAAATTTAAAATGATACAGAATAATACAGCTAAATCTTTAGTTACAAGTACAGTTATGAGCATTGTGACTATTGTGTTATTGCACAATTTGATGTCACTGCGATACTATTTGCTGGAAAAGTGCTGAATACTTTGTACAAACACTGAACTGATCAACAGAACTGAGAGGAAATAAATGTGCCCCATTTAATAGCTGTAAAAATAAGACATGTAGGAAACCAAAAAACTTCCAAAAATAAAATCTCAGTCAAATAAAATATACAGAGTGTACAAATGACTTGGCATAGACAGAAAGATTGAAAGAGGGAAAGCCCTGTTTAGAAACAGTCTGTCGAGCGTAATGGAGCATGTTGATGAAATAATCACATTAACATCCATACACATCCACACGTAATTCACTGACAAATTCACCTCCGTTTCCTCTCTATACAACACAATCGCTTTTAAATTATTAGCAATATAATATATTTTCTTGAACTTCCTCTTTTATTCTATAGCTTTTTTTTGCCCATATTGACTATGGGAGGTGATGTCGCACTGTTCATCGTAGCGCGCATCTCTAGTCCTTAACTGTACGGTGAAAAATGGGCGGAACTTCCTGTTCTGAGTGACCAACAGCAGCTTAGCAGGAGCTTGAGTGGCATGTCTTGGATGATTTCCCAGAGTAGGCTGGTTCACTGTGGTAAAACTGGAGGGTGAATGTGATTGGTTGAGTTTTGGCTGCAGTGGGTTTTATTTAAGGTGTCACAGGGGCGTGGCTTTACCGGGTCGAGGATAGCACATGACCCGGTACCCAGCCTTCTGCGGCAGGCGATTGGCTGTTTGCGGGTCGGTAAACCAGGCACATGTTCTGCTGATTGGATGCCAGGATCTGCACCTTCTCTCCGACTACCACACAGATCTCGTCCTCTTTCACAGCGTTGTAGTCTTGCGTTACCAGCACAGAGGAAAGACCGTTACACTCCCCCTCGTCCAGCTCCTATCAGACA
>JAZGTI010010496.1:0-17631 GCA_036877585.1 Botia kubotai | reverse complement strand
ACTTTAACCTCAACAGAAACACAGCATTGGCTACTTTAACCTGGGTTATTTGGGTGTTTTTCTTTTTTAACTAGAACCAGCCTGACTAGATAATCACAGAAACAGTGTCCTGAGAAAACAGCACAGCTAAGTCTGGAGCAGACTGTTCTTTTAGTCAATCAGACAACTGGCCAGTCATAAACGTTCTCTGTCTGTCAATCATGTCGCCACTGTCAATATTTTTGTCTGTCTTCTGCCTTTGATATCACATCTGAGGATGGAGGAGGGCTTGAGAGATGTGCTAGGAATCAGTGAGTGACATCAGCACATCAGTTTCCTGTGACATCAGAGTGATTGGTCACATGGTATGTGTAGGTGATAAATGTTAGAACATATTGTGAATGTCAGTTGAGAGGCTAAAGCGTCTTTCCCCGGGCCATCAGACTCACATAACACCTCATCATTTCATTGATCAGTTTCTTCAGTTAGATTTTATTGTCATCTGCACACTGCACATTATTCTGTTACAATCATAGCATAATCTGCATTGTCTTCCTTTAGGCACATTCTCTACATATCTGGTTTATTTTATATTTAAAATGTATTTATTCATTATTCTCTTTTGCACCGCTATACTTTAAATCTAATGATTATCTCTATCCTTATATACTTTACAAATAAATTGCACGGGACCTGTTTTACCCTTCACTGCTGCTTGTATTCTGCATATAACTGTGTGTGACAAATAAAAATCTTGAACTGAGTTTCATCACAATGATTGGGAATGCTAATAGAAAGCTCTCTCCTGGTATTATAGACCACATTGGGGTTTTGCTGACATCAGATTTGCTGACATGATTTTGGAGGGCGGAGTTTTCGAGAGAGGGTGCGTGTGGTTGACATTTGCCAAATGCCTGAAGTCACTTATTGTACCCAAGGAGCTACAATAAAAAACTAAGGAGGCCATCAGATTTTTTTAAATTAGAATTGATACAATGTTTTGATGTAGAGGATGTAAACAATTAACCCTTTGTCCGACAAAAATCTGACAACTCCATGAGATAGGCCTCTGTCATTATCTCAAAGAATAGTTCATGTCTGTGAACAGAACGTTGTTGGTTTGAAGTGAGACCACCAACATTCCCGTTACCATGGTAACTACAGATTACACATGTGCTCTGAGGAGATGAGAGAGCAGAGAACAAGAGACCGAATAGACAATGGAACTCACTGCTGAAATCTTCATCTCTCAGTGTGTTACTACACTACAACAAAACTGCTTTGTAAACAATTTTGCTTACAATGTTGGTTCCCAGATCGTTCTAGTAACGTTATTTTATGGTTGCAAAAACTAAAATCCAAAGAGATCATTCCTAGAATGTTATTATTGGATTGCCAAAAGGAATCAAACGGTAACCAAATACTAACGTTAGACAAGTGCTCTGTGTTTACATGTATAAACTGAGAGCTGAGGTTTGCAGGTTTGTTAAATTAATTTCTGGTAAACCAATATTAAAAAAAACAGTGGACAGCTCTCAATGCTCGACATTGAGCCTGGACTTTAAAACAGCAGAGAAATGATGACAATGTTTCAATGATGATGTAATGCCACATACATTTCAGTCTTGAATACAAGCAAAGCTACTGACATTTACAGTTATTATGTAGGAAAACGTTTTTGAGGGTTTTTTTTACTAGAGTTTTTGTGAGACTTTTTCTCTCAATGGGGCACTGAAGGTTCCTGGTTTGAGCCCAGGCTGAGCCAGGAGACTTTTCTGTGTCGTGTTTGCATGTTCTCTCTGTGTCAGCGTGGGTTTCCTCCACAGTCCAAAGACATGCAGGTTAGGTATACTGAATATAACAAAACTGCACTTGTTATGTGAGTGTTTGTCCTGCACTAGACTGGCCATCTCTTCAGGGAAAGAAAGTGTCTGGATGCAGTTAGTTGAGGCTCCAGTTGATCTTCACTGGATGTTTTATTGATGAGAGAGAACCAGTTTGAAGGTCTTTGATTTGAAGGACAAGGCCGCAGCCTGGCACAAGCATAGAGGTCACACCCTAAAAAGGTGTGTGATCCAATCAGAAGTTATACTTTTGGAGGGAAAGTTAACTCTCTTTGACCTTCAACACATCTCATTGGTCCAAAATCCTGTCCCACATAACTGTACATTAACCAGCAGATATGTTCCTACAGGTTGGTATTGTGTCTCTCTGGGTAGCAGGTGAAGGAGGACAGACAAAATGCTTGTCACTGAAAACTGTCAGGTCATCCCTGCAAATGACACAGCGTTTACTGTAACTCACATCTTACTGTAACTCACATCTTACTGTAACTCACTTTCAAATACATTTCTTTAAAGGGAACACGTTCCAAAGTCCAAACACACAAAAACACAAAAGCAAACAACAAGCAATACTAATACACACAAACAAGTGCTGAAAAACTACTAAAAAATCACCACTTTAACCTTTTTTGTAAAAATCTTGATATTTGGGATGCCATGAGCCTGGAGACTGCAGGGCACACCGTGAGTTTATGAAAGATTAGCTTAAATGTGTGATGTGAATTAATAGTGCTCATAAATGACTGTTGAGAGTCTCACTAGACACAAGCGAAGGCTTGGACTGTGAAACCGCACTCCTTACATAATGACTTAATCAGCAGCTCTTGACTCCATCCAGTCTCCATAGCGTTTATTCTGTATGTGGTTGTGGGGAGTGCTGGAGTCACTCCCAGTCTATCTCAGGGCAAAGGCAGGAAACCACCCTGGACAGATGGTCAGCCCATCACAGTCCTATACACTACAACATTACCTGAAAAGTTACAGGTTTAAAGGTAAGGTAGGTACATATGCGATACTTATGCAGATACATAGTTTGACAGGTAAGTAGGATACTTGTTTCTCCAGCGGTTCGTTTTATTTTGTATATGGTTAGGGTTATGTTTTTGTATGTAGTTTTGTGTATAGTCTCTCTTGGTACGTTTTCAATTTAGGTTCTAGTTTCATCTCACATGTCTAGTTTTAATGTCATGCGTTCTTGGATTTGTGAAAGGTACTGTAAAACAAACTGTAAATAAAACAACTAGTCGTACTTTATGTTTTAACTTGGCTAGCTTCAGTCTTGAGGTTTATGCAGTGATCTTTTATTAAAAGAATATTGCGTGTAGAATTGAAAGGAAACAAGTTTAAAACGTTTTCTTCTGTTGGTCTGTACATAACATGTTAACATGCTTTGAAATACATTGTTAGTGTTGCCACACAAATCACCTTATACACATGATTTGCTAACTACGGTCAGGGGCGCCGCTAAGGGGGGGAAAGTTAGGACAATTCTAAGGGCCCACGCCCTTTAGGGGCCCCCAGAGATCTGCTTTATTAGTAATAACACTACTGGGGGGCCCAACCTCATATTTTGTCATAAGGCCAAAAATCGCGAGTGGCGCCCCTGACTACGGTAAATGTGTTTCTTACAGTATTGATACTTACGGTTCCTCAGAGCATCACAGAGGGTAAAATAATCCAAACCCTGTAACAGTAACAGCAACTCAAAGTCAACTGAAAGACACAACGTGTGTTATTGAGTCGAATCCTGAACTGAAAATAGGACATTTGTAATAATTGTTAGTACACACTTGGTACTATAAACACACAGTATTTTATCTTCTAAATATCCACCTCATGGCTCTGTTTTATTTTAAAAACGAATGTGGTCCTTTTCAAACTTCCTGTTTTACCAGAAAATATGTCAAATGAAGACAGGAATCTGTGCTCGTGAAGCAGTTCAGTGAGTGTAATTTAATTATGAATTATGAAGTGGGTCTAAATACTGTGATGGTTTTTATTATAAACTATGAAGCTCGTGTCTTTGAAAACAGTTTTCAGGGGAAGGTCTTGATGACAGGATTTGCTATCTTGCAGTCCCCTAAGCCAGGGACTTAGTGCAGCTTTGGAAGTTTGCCATGGTGTTGTACTATGTTGAAGATGTGGCGGCGCACTAAAAAATCCCATTAATCTAGAACCCAGACAACAACAAGCTCTAACACAGCCGAACGAGTGTTATTTTATCTGTTCTTTCATTCTGAGGTAATAACAGAACAGACGTTATGGAGAAACTGTTCTGCTTTTGCTACTAGATAAAGCTTCAAGAGCAAAGTATTGACAACACCAGTGAAAAGTTTGTACACATCTGCTTATTCTTTATTGCTAATCAACATGTTAAAATACTAGTAAACAGCTTTCCCTGTAAGTATGGGAATAAATAATGTTAAATATATCATAACTGCCTAATGGAGTGTAGCTCTGTTCCTGCTTCTCCCTCATTAACAGATCCAGATCAAACAATTATACAAATAAAAAAGATTTATGTATAGTTGTGATGTATAGTCATACATCACAACTCACAATTTTTAACCACATGAAGCTGAAAATACAATTCTTTGCATTAACTTATTTTATTGGACATTATGGCAATGGCGGCAAGTCATAAAGTTTTATACTGTTTTTGAGTATTTATCTAATTTATCTAATAATATGTTTATATATTGTGTATTATAATAACTATGGTCCTGAGAAACTGGAAAGTCACTACTGTGGTGGATTTTGACACACAGGAAGTGACATCATTACATTACAGACCGTTACATTTACATTTAGCAGATGTTTTTATCCAAAGGGAAACAAACTGTACAGTTACAGAGTTACAATGTTACAAAGTTTGACTGTAGACTATATGTTCAAAACTAAACCTGTTATACCTGAGGAAATATGAATCATGATTATTGTGATTGTAGAAGAGAATTTCGACGTCACACAATTACACAGTTACATTTGTGGCCCATTTTGTGAGAGGCTTTAGTCAAAATGGAAGACAGGCTTTGACTGGTGCTTCATGCATGTAAGCACATATTATATTGTGATGTACGTGCTGTTTGAGGCTGTTTATTTGCTAGGCTGTGCGTGGAATGTAAAGTTACATACATGAAATGTAAATGCAGTACGTCATTAAAAGATTCTGTGGTCATGCAACCTTGATGTAAAAATGGCATCAATACAATATACATTTACTATTAACACCTTATGTTCAATTCTTTTAGGGTCTTGGTTTCGCATCCAATGAGCCCCAATACTGTATTTAAAATATAGAAAACAGAAGTGTAAACAGATTTAGGGCGGTTTCACACTTGGCAGATTTGGTGCGATTTATATAAATTCTGGTGCTATTGTTCTGTTAGTGCAAGCGGGAAACAACCAAACAAGGTGCCCACATGATCTCTGGTGTGGTTTGACTGAAACATGAACGCAACGCAGATCAAAACATCTAAATGAATCAAAAACAGAATCATACATCACAAGATCAGTACATCTCCTTGTAGCAGATGTTTGTTTATGCTGACACTTTTTTGACGCGTTTAAACATTTTATGAGTTCTTGCCTGGTGCAAATACCACCATGAAACAGCAGATCCTCTTCACTCCGGTCCACATGCTTAAATACATTAAGTTGCAAAATAAACATATAAAAATCAAAGAATATTTTTGTTAAATGAAGGCCTGTGTTGTACAGTACTGTAGAAATGTCCTGCAGGTGTTTGTTATGGTTGTACTTTAATAGTTAATACAGTGTAGTGCTAATACACCGTACAGTGGAAAACACTGACTAACAAGCAGCTGGTACAACACGTTAGACGCATTTTTATACTTCACAGCTTGTGTTATGGAATAATTTGTTAAAAAGCGCAGACAAAAACAGATGATATGATAACGAATGATTATGTGATAGGACGATGATGTGATCATAAATGACAGCGAATTGATTTCCATAAATACATTTTACAAAGGCTTTCAGAATGACCCCATACCCGAAATTATTATTATTATTTTAGCTCGTCTCTGTTAATGGATGGTGACAATCACTGGCGCTCAGTTGTTCGAAATGTAACGGTTTCAGTCATTTGGCATTTTTAAATCAATAACATAGATGTTAATAATTTTATGTAATGTAACATTTAAAACCGGAGCTGTTAGCTTAGCTATTAAAGTAAGACTCTTAATAAGACTCCTGTTACACAGTACATGTTTTTGCTAATAGCAATAGCGGTTTACTTCACATCCATAACCTTAAACATTCTCAAACAATCGGAATAACTTTTTGACATGACCCCACCTTTGACTTTTCAACACACCCTGACCTTTCTACACGCCCACTTCTCCAAGCGGCAGAAACGCATACCTGCTCTCAGCTTATATATGCACATAAGTCACACCTAAACACGACTAAATGTCACTGCGTCTAACCAAACAACATGGCAGATGACAAAACCTCACAACTGTGTTAAAGGTGACAGACAAATACAGCTGCCTGAGTTTTCATCACAGCTGATGTCACTTTTAACCGGTGTCAAGGTGATTTTAGTGGATTTTCCACTAATGCTTGAAAACCACAAAGTGCCAGAAGTTGCCTACACAGGCAGCATTTTAAGACAGTAAGTGTGCTCCCTAGACGAAGGTATCCACAGAATAGACAGCAACAATGTGCTGCTTTCTAGATACTTATGGGTCAACTCGAGGCTATTCCAGAATACATTATGATGAGCTCTATGAAAACGTTCTCTGAGATGGTGATAAAACAAAATAAATGTTTAAAAAATGTATAATAATGTATTCAATCAAAAAGTGTTTTACTCAATATTTGTGTCTGCTTACTTCAGTGATGTAGAAATGGCTGCTAGTGACCAGCAGTCCTGCAACTTCATGACCTGCAGCTGTAACATCATTGTCAGTATGAACACAGCCTTAGATGGCAGCTGCTTATGTTGACAGGAAGCAAGCAAAGGAGCCCACCAAGTTTTGGAACAGAGCCTGTGTTTGTGTGTGTGTGTGTGCGTGTCATTCAGGTTGAGTCGGCTGTCCCAAACTGCTGAAGGATGATGGAGGAGGAAGATATTGTCCTTTTGAAGCATATTTGTTTGGGTGGAGGTCATCCTGTTTAAACAGTTCTCTGATGAAGAAGCTGTTAATGAAGTTCATGACAAACATTTTAAGGAGCTCTGATGGCTCTTTCCATTCCTGACACCTAATCCATTCATGATGTGACCTAATCAATGCAGTTTTGTAAAGACCTTTTAGTATTGATTAATATTGATTAACATTGATTAACATTGATATTTGCTTGCTTGTAATCTATTTTATTTATAATCATATGTACTTAGATGTTCTTTTATATGGTTTTGAGGGGGGAGTGAATGATCATAGATCTGAATTTCTGCATATATTATATGAAAATTTGAGACTAGAGTACAGCCATACATCATTTCATCATCTCTGAATCTGCCTCATGGTGGAGTTTAGGTGTAAACTCTCAACAGTCGACCATCTTTGATTAACATTTCTCTGAAGAAGAAGAGTCCAGTGAGACTTAACCCAAGATCTAGTGAATTGGGTCTCAATCTTGAATCTGTTTGATCGATTATTTTTATATACTATCTATCGCTTATAATTTAAAACCTAGCAAACATTTTGAGAATTGTTGTGCTTGAAAAGTACTTGTGCTATTGATTTTTTTCTTAAGTATCACTTAAAACGTTGCAAAAGCATTTAGACAATGTTACCGATGCCAATGTATATAAACAAGACTGAGAAAATGTTACAGCTCATGCGACGCACGTCCATACAGTGAGCTTCAGTCAGCCAATCCGTTTAACCAGGAGAAACATCTATTAATTCTGTTTTTCATAACATCTAATGCACACTCATGAAGACAAATGCTATTGATTGACACTTAATTGCAAAAAGCACGTGGTCTAGTCTCAACCGAGGCTGTGCATACAGACCACTTCCATGCGTGGAAATATTCTTAATCAAGCATCCAATTCAGCACATCACGAGTTCAGCTGCGGAAGTACATGCATGCGCTTTTCAGAAGAAGATGTGGAAGATTAGCCTGTCATTCCTTATTAGTCTATCCGTGTATCAGTGAAACGTCACTCAATGAAAATCTAATGAGCAGCCCACATATCTAACAGCAATAAAACCTTCAGACAGAAGAAAGTAGACCTGATATGTCAAAAACTAAAATGCCATTGTTAAAAAATGCATAATACAGTCATTGTCCCTTCATTGCTGTCTTTTAAAGATGCTATATTATGCAAAAATGTGTTGCATGTGCTGTTCAGGGCTGTAAACGTTATATCAGAGCATGAGCTGTGCCCATGCGGCGCTGCATGTATGCGTTCATTGCATCACTCTGACACTGTACAGCTTTTCACATTCATTCTTACTGCGGTTTGCATAACACTTGTAATCTGGGGCTGATTCCAGCAAGCCACAACCTGCAGGGAAAAGTCACCATGTTATGTTTAATTACTTACGCTATTAAGTAGACTTCTATGAAAAAATGGCTTATACGTAAATATTTAATGAGCTGCAGTGCTTAGCGTCTCAGTTTGAATGGGTTTTGCATAAGATTGAGAGATTTGCATAATAATACAATGTGCAGGCAAGACCTAGGCAAAGAAAACGTACACATTCTATGCATTTAGACGTAGCTGCTGTACTGTTTCATTCACTGTTCCATTCAAATAAACATGGCTAAACTAATTAGGAATAGTCATTTAAAGTGTCACAATGCAGAAAATATGAATGCTCAAGTTTCATATTCAATAATCCAGACACGGCAACCAGTTCAGTTTGGCCAAGGTCAAAATTTGGAGGAGCTGCAAATTTTCCAGGCTCTATATTGATATTTAATTACTTTTCGTTTGGCGCCTCTGACATTTTGAGTTATGCAAGCCATCGCCGGTGTTGATTCGATCCTCATGACTAGGTAACATGACTATAATTTTACCAGACCTTACATTTAATAATCACGTCCTGTCTTTCCTCAGTACAGTCATAAGTCATTTTCAATCTCTGTGGTGTTGCCCGTGTAGTTTGGGGTCTATTAAATGTCATTTATATGCAGTAACGGCCTGGCTCGTCAGCTGTTCCATATTTGTAGTATGTAAATGTATCACGCTACATGCATATATCACGCTAGTCCCAGCACGGATCTGACATGTTTTCCTACATTTAAATATCATGGAATGGGAACGTACCTGCGAATGTACCTGAAGATGCACATGCACGGATGTTTATTACGTGTCTCATGAAATGATGCACGAGGACTCTGACGTATCTCGAGGTTTTCTGAGGCCGCAGCACAGCATCCGTTCCGATAATTTTATCGTGGGTTGTTATTTAGCTATTTTTTTAGAGTAAACAAAGCTCTCTGTGCTCAGTATTCATCTGATGTTCTACAATGCTGACTAGAAAGCGAGGTGGAGTGAGACGGCATTCATTAACAAAAGACGCTTGATGTAAGGGAATACTAAATACATTTTCATTCATTCTGGCTCTGGCCTTCCGAGTCCTCCAGCCTAGTGGACCACAACAATGAAGTGTGCGCCTCGGGAAGCCAATTAAAGATTTGTTCTCTGATTACACTCTGTAGCATTTATTATTTCAGACAAATTATTTACAGATTAAGTCATTTAATGCTTTTAAGCACAAATATTTGCAGAGAGCAGTTGGAAATGTCTTAATGTTACTCCGGGGTTGAAACTGGAACCCCTGATGGGGAAAATGTATTAATTAAACATCAGTATATTGTTCTGTGGCACTTTCCATGCTTCAAGCATTTTCCCTAATATGCTGTATGTTATACCAAAATCAGATATGATCAGAACACTTATAGTTTATAAAGAGTCATTTTCATTTTTGTCATTTTTGTGCATGTTTCTTATCTGGCACAAAATCTGTTGAAGTATCTGTGCGCATGCGACAGCACAAATCAGCACACTTACTTTACCAATAATATATAAGGAATGGTATTTTAATGCGCTCCATTTTGTAGAATTTATTGTGAGTGTATTTATTATTTTTGACTGCTTACCTCAGTCAAAATGAAAATGGGATTTGCCCCCCAGGACTTTTGGACTCTAAATATATGGACAGGTATTACAGAGACTCCTTCCTTTCCAAATCCTCCGGGTCATGGATTAGAATAGTACATGAATCCAGGCTGACCGCGCTGTGCTTTGCGTTCCGTCTCAAAACAATATTTGTACATGTCATAATCCAGATGGTGCTGGTGGACAGATGGTAAACACTGTTTCTACTGTATACAGATGTCTCATAAATAATAAGTCCCTAACTCAGTATCAAATATGAAACATTCACCTTATTTCACCTTATATCCCCCAAACCTGACACAGACAGTAAGCCAGTCCAATCCGGTTCTTAAAGGAATAGTTTACCTAAAGAAGAATATAGTTAGTTATAGTTATAGTTATAGTTAGTGCTTCTTAACCTCAGGACAGGACTGTCTGATGTCAGAAATCTGTCTGTCTGTAACTTAGTAATGCTGGTACAGAAGGTACACATAACATTCAAGCTTCAGGTTACTGTTCAAACTAAAATAAATAACCTTAAAACGTCTCGACATTTTAAAGTTTCAAACTTCAGAGAAAGGTATCAGAAAACCAATATAGAACGCTTGCCTGTAATTTACTTCTCCAGTTTAAATGGATTTGTGTTTAAAACGTACATGTAATCGGCAGGGTTTTCGGCTACGGCTTCAAAAATGATTTTGCAAAGCGTTTACCAAGAGCTCCAAAACAAACTATTGCCAATAATTATTCTCTCGCTGTAAACAGCCATGAGCTGTGCGGCGTTGATTAAAATCTCTTTAGAGCAGCTAGGCAATTATAGGTTATGAGTTCTGTATGAATAGATCAATGCCTCAACACTTGACGTGACATCATGCAGAACAGCAGATATGAGATTAAGACCTAAAATGGCTGCCTGTCACATTAGCCATGTCACATTTCCTCAGACTCCAGAGGATCAGCATCCTGCAGGGCCTCACGCTTCAACACTGCGGCCGTCTTGTAGTTTTAGGTTTGTTTGGATTCGGTTTTTGGAGAGCAAAACTGCAAAGCAGAATTTGTTTTCTATCTCATGAGCCCTTAAGATTAGCCAGACTCCTCTAGCGAGCGCTCATACTATACATATATATGAGGCTTCAATCGCGCTCTGCTGGAAACATTTGGAAACAGATAGCACGTCCAAGCTATATTTACCACAGCATTTGTTTATCCTTCCTCATGTCGGAGAGAACCTCAGCGAATCCGAGACCTTGAAGGGAGATTTGAGTGCCGTCGGACTTCTGTTTACCAAGCCAGAGTCTCGTAGATTCTGCAGTTGAAGCCTTACATATGTAGAGAATTCATTGTGTTGAAAAACAACACACAACATCAGATGCTGAGAGCTGAGGGCCGTGCATGTTGTTTCAATTAAACCCTCAGGAAACATGCATCCTTAATAATGCATTGCCTTCGGAAAGTGTGTTACTCAGAGCTCCTCAACACTTCCCGACTCTGAAGTCTTTACTGACTGACACCTGAGAGAACACTCTCTATATTTCTCTGCTCTGGCAGACATTAAAACTGTTCATAGAAAGTGATTGTTTGGTTATATAAAGCCAGAATCTTTGAAGAGTTTAAAATAAGTCCAGAAATAAAGATTTAAACATAAAACAGATGCCAAAATCAGACCAGAGAGAGAGAGAGAGAGAGAGAGAGAGTGCTTTATATGAGCCCAGCACTTTGAAAGAGTAAAATGAATATATTAATAAATAATGTGATTGATTTTTTCTCTTTTTATGCATTTGTGAGGTGGCCAAACATGCAGGCTTTGAAGGTGTCTATTTTTGCTCTGTGTTTCAGTCCTGGGATGAATTAGATATGAGGTGCGGCTTCATTTGTAAAGTCCAATCAGACTTCAACTCCACCTGAGGCAGATATTAAATCATACATGTGAAATATATAATGCATGTCGCGGTCTGTTTGTTGTTGTCTCGGTTATTGAAGTGTCGAGCAAACTTTGACTTTCCTTTCAGGTAGTCAGGCGCAGTTATTGGCGGGCGCTTGTAATTCTACCCCTGCGTTTCCCATTGAAATGAAGACGCACTCGCTACTGAGGACCTTGAATGTCAAAACATTTCTGAAAGGGGGGGTGCACGGCTGGCGTACCAGGGTAGAATCATTACAAATTACGCTGCTTTTTGGAGACTGGAGTCCCATGCTAAACACCCCCCTGTGTGCCTCGTGGGGACTATTTTTAACAGGGCCTTGCATTTGGGCAGTGGCCTGAGAGAGGTCATTCTGTCAGGGGTCTTGTTGTTTTTTTGTGTGTGAGGAGGGTGTTGTTGTATAATGTCTATGGTGATTGTGCTTCAACAAGGACCATGCGGCAGTCGCCCCCCTTGGCACAACGCAGTTGGTGTCAAACTAGACGTAGTGTTCCCTCTCTCAGGACACTGAGGTTACATACAGAACCGGGGATGATTTTGTGTTACATTCACTCCCATTCTGTTGATTTTGCATGCCAAAAGCCTAGTGTAAACGCACCTTTGGCTTGTCATTACTGAGGGTTTTACTGTCCGGATCTCCTCACCACATTCTGAAGAGTTGCACTGCAGAAGGCTAAAGAAGGCACCCTCGGCAGTTTTTAGAAAAAGAGAGATGTTGTTCACTCTCATGGATGCAATAAAGATTGTATTTGTCTTATCACCGATCAAAATCTTCATCACTCATTTTGTTCACATGCTAAATCTCTCAATTTCTTTTGGAGCCCTGGGCCGAGAACATAAACAGACAACTGTCAATGTTCTGTTACAATATTACAGTCAAGCCCATAAAAAGAAAAAAATTTTCAATAAGGAACAGAAGTCACTGAGTTTAATTCATGTATTTCTTTATAGCAGCAACCCACTAAATTCCACTAATTGCTGCTTGCAGCTGTATTTGTAATTGTGAATGCACATTTATTTATTTATCTACTGTTGATGCAGAAGAGTAATCAAGATAAATACTAAAAATACTGCTCTTCCAAAGCCACTTGATGTCATAGTTTTCTAAAGCATCAATTACATACCTCGTTTGCATATGCTGCATATGTTTGCATTTGTTGCACTTAATTATGTTGCTGTAGAGTAACTGATGAACTGATGAAAAAGATTATGGAAAATGCTGGACCAGATATAAAAAATGCATCAAAAATAGATACAATTTCTGTTATATAGCTACTAAACTAAACAGTATTGGAATTAAACTGCCAATATTAATATGATATAGAATAATTAAAGCAACATGTAATTTATAAAAAGCAACAAACACTTCACAGGTCTTTGAAACACAAAACATATTTTTACGTTTGTTGAGCAATTTACAAATGCTTCATATATACATGCCAACATTGTACATTTTATAACAATATCAAAATCTATTTTTGATTTTAAAATCTATTTAAAATCTAAATGTTTATCATGCAAACTAAATTTTAAAATAAAAAGTACATACTTCCAGTATGTCTCTGGAATCATTACTGCCTCAGTCTTTTTATCATCGGCCCTAACCTAAAGTACTGCTGCCAGTATGCGGCAAGCTGCACCTGAAGGATCGCACCATGAATGCAGCTGCACATCTGTCTTACATAGAACTGGTGTCCAGCATGCACACACAAGTTGTCCTTCCCTGTGTGACCCCACACCTCTGAATCTGCTGTCCCTCTGTACACAACTGACCTTCACTTCCTCCGGCACCCTCCTCTGTCTGCTGACACTTTTATTTTCATTTCTACTTTATATTTTCAAAAGCTCTATAAGCATGTCACCACCACAAGATGTATAGTATCACTTGCAGAGTTGATTTTTAAAATAATGAAATATCTAAATAAGGCAGCTAGTCAACAGAGTTATTGCAAAGGATGAAAGAAATAGTTCAACCAGAAATCCTTTACTATATTTACTCTTTACATGCACATATTTACATGCACATATTTACTATATTACATGCACATATTTACATGCACATATTTACTATATTACATGCACATATTTACATGCACATATTTATTATATTACATTGCACATATTTACATGCACATATTTACTATATTACATGCACATATTTACATGCACATATTTATTATATTACATTACACATATGCCCCTATTGCTGGTTTTCTATGAGAGTGTCAAGGTGTTCAATTATTGGTCAATACACACAGTTTTTTCTCCTGTACAGCCAGGATTATGTGCAAACATATTTTTATTGCACTCGCAAGACAAACATCTGGCAAATATTCACAAAAGGTTTGTTTGTCATTTTTTGACAGCGTTTGGCAGAAATCACTTACTGCACCTTTCATACTCATACACGACCTCTGCTTTGTGTTGGAGCAGGTGTTCTGTGTTTTTTTGCTCTGCTGGATAAAAGTCTCTTCACATCCTAATTACTAAGTAATGTGATCGAAATGTATTTATATATCTTCTGTGGAAGGCGCGGGACCATAAAATGTTCATCCAATCATTGCATTCAGTCTGAATGATGTTCTACTCGCCTGTCAAACTATATATTTGCATCTCTCTGCACACTGTGAGAAGAGAGGAGGGTGAGATCTTAAACTGTCAATGCTAGCTTGCCATTTATTTTCTCAGTTAAGTCTTAGTTAAGTCTCAGTTAAGTCTCAGTTAAGTCTCAGTCTACACTCAGTCTCCTGTGCTTCACAGGGTTCCTGTGCAGTGGTTGCTGCTCCCTACACACTCACGGGGGAAGTATTGGGATTTTATTGAAGAGGATGATTTAGGTGATTAGTGCTTTTGAGTTCTTAGTTAAACAAATAAAAATGTACCACACCGTCATAAATCTAAGTGCATTTATATAAAACTTTTAAGCGAGAGCAGGACTAGTCAGGGCTATCTCAGCAACTCTATGATATAGTACTAAACCACTGCTGGGGTGTAGTTCATAAAAATGCCAATGTCATAACTCACCATAACTCAGCACTGATCTGGTGTCTGCCCACTTCCTGTGAAGCGATATATTGACGTACACATTCACTACGCATCTGCAGTGGCCTTCAGTTTGAGCAAACACAAACCTTATCATTTTGCTTTAAAATGTCTAATTCATAGCACACTGCTGGGTGTTTAGAACACAGCCCAGGTTCTCTGCTCTTGAGTGTCGCTGCCCGTTGCTGTCATGTTCTGTCACACGTCACCTGATGTTTCTACAGTAACCACATACTGTAGATTGGCTGGGTTTTCTTGCGTCTCGTACAGCAGGTTATGCTTTATTGCTTGATATTACTATCAAATGGGTCTAAATGATTCAATTGCTTGTTGAAATATTGACTGTCAACATTGCGCACAGTAAATGGCAAATAAGATGTTTAAAGACGCCAGAAGAAATGACTCGTCTCAAGACGTCAAGTCAAGTCTGGGGTAAATTACACTTAATTGTGATCAAGTCAAAGGCAAATTAGGAGCATTTGTGCTTTTCTTGTTTTGCCCCTCTTGTCACTCCTCTCCTGCTTCTGAAGAAGACTACACTCACATATTCATTCCACATGAAACCAGTCATTAAAAAATACTTACTTTTCAGAGCTTTAACTCCGCTGAGAACCGTGAAGACTAAATAAATCACATTTGGCCAGGTTCGCCTCGAGCAGAATATTTGCTGTGGAGGTTGGAATCTAATATCTTCATAAGCAGAGGCAGACAACCAAGGGGTCTAATAAACATGGACAGATCTGCAGAACATTTTTATTGAGCTTAAGGGAAGTTGCCGGGCTGGTGCATGAGCCCCCAAAAGTACACAGGCTGAATGTTGTCACCTTTACATTACGGGCGGTCAGTTCAGAGGACGGTTTTGTTGAGTTTGACTCATAAATGTCACGTGACCGATCACTCGATGTCAAATCTCACAGATTGTTCTTCTATAATCCAGTAACTGCAAGACCTGATCCACACAACAAGCTTCACCCACAATCGCCGCTAATCCAGTTTGAGATGCTGTGTGTGCACCTGAGTATCTGTTCTGCTCGTAAATATATACCAAAAATAATAATTATGGTCGCTCAGAACATATATTCTTATCCTATGTGGACTGCTTAAAAATCAATGCCATGCTACTTTAATATATATATGTAATTCTCCAGTGGACCTGACTGCTGCAGTGGAGGCAGCAACAAAGAGAACTCTCCTCTTTTGAGCAAAGCTGCTTTCTGCTTTGACCATCACTGTAAATTCATCCAAGACTGCTGAGAGTTTTACTGGCTGTCCAGACCGAAGCAACCCCATGAATGTGTATAAGGATACTGTGTAAACATATATGAGATCTGCGGAGATATACAGCAAGCAGATAGAGGAGCTGAATTAGAAATGTGTCAGGGCAATTCTGTGGCTATATTTGAAAGAGCATACTATTATTATACCATTGTAATTATAAGTAGCTGTATTATTTCAACAATACAGTATATGGTAGTGTAAAGACCACCAGTCGGACCAACGATGGAATCCAATAGTGTGAGTTAAGGTTAATAAGGGATCCAATCTGATGCTGGTCATCAATTCATAAACTCAGATACAAGGGCTTCTCTGAAAGGGACTCCAGTAAGGGAGATGATGGGCAAGCTGTGGATGTACCCTACCTTGATGTATGCCACCGTTACTGTATCATCTATCCACAGCGAATGCTTAGTGTCACTAATCAACACACTGCAAAGTGAGTGACAGACAGGGAACCACTAATTCCTGATCTTCTAAGCAACGTTACTCACTGTTTCTGAAAATGGAACTGTAGGGGACGTCTTGATGATGTCATCGCTACTTGAGGAAATGTGTCGGGTTTGTTAAGAGTTCAAACTAATTCTGTCATTGTTTCTGTCATTGCCCTAATGTTGTTCCAAACCTGCCCTCCTTTTTTCCATGGAACACACCAAAAAAGTTTCTCTTATTCATGCAATGAAAGTCAATAAGGATGGTACACACAAGCTTTAAAACACATAGAAAATGTACCATTGATCTATAAAAGTAGTCCACAAAATATCTTCAGTGTTCTGTTAAACATCCCTGTTTGTGTTCCACAGAGAAATCAATGTTGTTTGGAACAACGAGGACAGGATTGTTCTGCACGTGTTTATCTTCTCGAAATCAAGGCAGGTAGGTTTTTTTGTTCGATTCTTTAAAGACCTTTATTTCTTCTGTCCTCACCGCACAGAAACGGCACTAAGTTAATTACTGCGCATCTGCACTACCTTACAGCTGAGGTGAAGATAGCTGCAGTTTCATTACAGCTAATGCTAGCGTGGGCTCTCAGCAACAACACTGACTGTCACACACAGTGTGTGTGTGTGTGTGTGTGTGTGTGTGTGTGTTTGTGTGTGTCAGCAAGTTGACAGTTACTTGGATGTAATATTGGTCCAGTATATACCAAAGAAGAAGAATTAGGATAATTGCTTATATAGTAAACGCTGTGTGAAACCAGACGTATCCTGTTGGGAGGAAACCAGTCAGTCAATTTATGACTACATCTAGAATGCTTAAAATCACATAGTTAAGGTAGCTGTACGCGTGTGGGAATAATACAGGCGTATTGTAAAAATAAAAGGATTGAAAATGACAAAAAAATCCCCTTAAACTCCATCATTTTACTTCTTTTGCTGTCACCTTATTGAGTGTTAACAGACATACTAATAAATCCCTAGCAACTGTTGCTATCTGCCATATTATCAGACACGCTTTTGCTCTTTGTTTTCAAGTAGATTTCCCC
>JAZGTI010010495.1:0-17633 GCA_036877585.1 Botia kubotai | reverse complement strand
TGGATCATCATCGGAGATGAGCCTGTTACATGGAGGCACGCATCTCTTAGAGTCCGACATAGTAAGCTTCTTATTTTTTCCTTTTTTTATATATAAACTGCACACACAGCTTTAGCTCTCACACACAGCTTTAGCTCTCACACAGCTCACACACACAACAGGGTCCTTGAAGACAAAGAAACCTGAAGGTGTGTTCGTTTCACATCTATTTATAACCCGCAGGTGCGTACAATCAWTTGCGTCACCTGCCGAGGTTATTTAAGCCAATTCTTGGCGTGTTTGACACACATGCTTCACAACCGGTCGAACAAAGAATGTTCTCATTAGCGTACTAAAACGCAGCATCGAGTGTAGCTTTTGATAGGGAACAGGTGGCAAACAGGAAGTGATCAGACCCAGGTATGCAGCATTGTGGAAAATGTAGTTTGATGGAAGTCTGGGTTAATATTCTGGAGACAGTTCCCTCCGGTGGCACGGCGGAGGCGGTACTGGAGCTTCCCCCGTAACAACAATAGTAAGTAGGACTTTATAATTCCTGTGTCAAAAGTACAGGCATTGGTCGTGAGAGGTTCTCAGCAATATCCCAAACGACTTCCTTCAGAAGGTTGTGCATTCCATCCCCGGCTGTTTAAGACAACTGGTTGACGCCACCGGTGCTTACGTTGAAATTTAAAGATTTGCTTTGATCTTCCTATGTAATAAAGTACATTTGTATAAATTTGTATTAGAAATATGGACTTTATTACCAATTTTTAATGCTAGTTACTTTTCACTCACCCTGTAAATATTCAGGCAGAATTTTTTCAAGCCAGCAATGACTTGATAGAGAATGAACATAAGGAATCCATTAAAAACAGTTACTCAAGCTAAAATGTCTGTAACAGCAGAGACAGTAGAGTCTGGTAATGGGTACAGGTTATAATATTATCTGACAAACAGATTCTGCACTGGCTAGAATGCAGCACATCTGCAGATGTCAGAACACAGACAGCAGTATGACTCTGCTAATCTCATGTATTATTTGGCTTTATTTCCCTCCATGCCTGCCTGTCTGATGAATGGCAGGTCTCCTCTAAATGTTGTCCATGCAGCTTTGCTACATGTTTTTGTTCAAATATAACACCAGATTTAAATAGATTTGAAATAGACATTGAAATCGAGTTTTAAATGGTTCAGCAGACACATAAAAGTTGGACTTGTAGCTGTTTGGTAGTAGGAAGTTACCTACACTGCTCTTCTTAAGGTAAGCCTTTTTAATTTGCTGCTGTTTAACCGAGTTTAATTTAAATTTTTTAAACACTCTGAACTTTGGACTTGTTAATTGAGGGGTGCGCTTAGCTGTGAAGTAATCAGTGAGCCACTTTTTTTAGTGTAAAGACCTGAGACTCGACCTGCCTGACTTCACCGAGCAGGGACACTGAGAAGACACTGCATGCCATGCTAAGTTACCTGTGCTTGCCACCGTTGTTTCTTTCAAACTTTTTTCTTACTACTAACATGTGTTTCCAGTATATTTCCACTGTTTCTTGTAGACAGTCATTTGGCACTGACTGTGACATGGATCAGCAAGGAAAACACTGCACATCCATCAGTCCCCTTTTCTAACTTCACTTTCACACACACTTCCTGTCCTATAGGGCAGGTGTCTAACAGTTGCTTGTGTCTAACACCTGGAAATTCCACTGCCTTCTCTCTGTAATAATACATCATTTGAATATCATGCCAAATTCATTTTATTGTCATTTACCACCCTCCTGGCCAACTGGCCAATTTCATTGAATAACTTGACCTGCTGCTATCATGTTTTCCAAAAGATGGCACCCCTGTGGTAGTTCTTTGTGACTTTAACATCCATCTAGACAAACCTCAAGCATCTGACTTCTTAATTCTTCTGTCTTATTCTATCTCCTACAGACTAACACCCCTCCCACCCATAAAGGAGGAAAACATCTTGACCTTATCTTTACCCATAACTGCACCAGAGATAATGTCCTTGTCACACCTCTACATGTGTCTGACCATTTCTTCATACAATTCACTCTTAGCCTTCCTCCATACTCACCACCCACCTCCACCCCAGTCTCTTTTCGTCGTAACCTCCACTCACTCTCACCCACTTGGTTTGTATCATTGGTTTCCACTTCCCTCCCCCCAATAACCCAGTTCTCATCACTCTGCTGAGGCAGCAACTGACACTTTTTGCACAACCTTAACATCCTGTCTTGATGACATCTGCCCTCTAACCTCCAGGCCAACACGTGCAACACCGTCCAGCCCCTGGCTCTCCAAGACCCTCCACAGCCACCGGACAAAGCTCAGGGCTATGGAGAGAAAATGGCGCAAATCAAAAGACCCCGCCGACCTCAGTAAGTGTCATTCTCTCCTTTCCTCTTTTTCTGAAAACGTCTTCACTGCCAAAGCTACATACTTTTAAAATAAGATCAGCAACTGTCATAAGATCAACTGTTCTCAACTTTCTCATCTCTCCTTAGTCCCCCCCACCTCCCCTCACTACATTCCTGACTGCCAATGACTTTGCCAATTTGTTTTACAGAAAAGGTGACTACCATCCACAACCAATTCTCTGCACCCCACACCCCTAACCCCCTTTACCTCCAGACCATCCAACACTCTCCTCCCCTCTCTCTGAGACAGAAGTCTCTAAATTTATCCTCTCCAACCGTCCTACCACCTGCCCCCTTGACCCTATCTCTTCATATCTATTGCAAGCAATCTCTCCATCACTCCTTCTCGAACTCACACATATCCCAAACTTGTCACTCTCTACAGGAAACATTTCTCCCTGTTTGAAGCAAGCTTGGGTAACCCCACTGCTCAAAAAACCTACACTTGACCCCTCAGTGGTCAGCAATTATAGACCAGTTTCACTCCTACTTTTCCTCTCAAAGGTCCTTGAAAAGGTTGTGTTTAATTAGCTGTAGTCTTATCTCACACAGAACAACCTACTTGACAGCCAACAGTCCGGCTTCAAAAAAGGACATTCCACAGAGACTGTGGAACCCCTGTACGTGGTTGCAAGCCTACGGCAGGCAAGAGCCAACTCCATGTCATCTGTCCTAATCCTTCTTGACCTCTCTGCTGCTTTTGACACAGTGAACCACCAGATCCTGTTGACCTCACTCTCCAACCAGGGCGTGTCTGGACCAGCACTCAACTGGTTCAGCTCATATCTCGCAGACAGTCACCGGAACCTCGCCCCCCTACCTCAAGTCACTCCACCAGACATATGTCCCCTCCCGCCAGCTACGGTCAGTTAATGAGCGATGTCTATTCGTTCCCCCACAACGAGATACCAGATCACGCTCTAAAACTTTCAACTACTCTGTTCCTTTGTGGTGGAATGAACTCTCAACCTCCACCCCAGCTGCTGAGACCATAACTACCTTCAAATAACAACTCCAAACACACCTGTTTTGCAGACACCTAACCAATCCCTAATGCTCTAACTCTCTTTCCTTGTAAGTCGCTTAAAAGGGGTGATGGAGCAAATTATTCCTCCAGACCAAAGCTACTGTGTACCTGATAGGACAATAATTTGTTATAATATTTCTTTAATACGAGATATTTCAGATTTCTTTAATTTGGTACAGTGAGGGAGAAAGTATGATGAAAGTGAACGGTGGATTATGCACCCCTTTTAAGGTCGACATAGGTGTCAGGGTGTTCTTTATCAGGTATGCTTTAATCAATAGTCATAGAACCCTTGAATCTAGCTGCAATGCTCATTTATCAGCTTATGCGCATGTTGTGGTTGTAATGGTTAGCAATCCAAAAGATTCAATAGAGGCTTTATTGAAATTACTTAAAAATTTAAGACTTTTATCTTCTGCTTCAGCAAAGCATTGATGTGTGAGAGGTGGACAAGTGGGAGGCTAAGCCTCCTTGATGGATTACTTAAGAGTAAAGGGAGGTTTAAATATTTAGTAGTGTTTTTAGGAGATGATACCATTGTGCAACAAAACTGTGATGGAATTGTTGAGAAAGCTAGAGGTTGTTTAGCTAAATGGAAATGGTTGGCCCCAAATATGTCTTATAAAAGGTGTATTTTAGTTATTAATAATTTAGTGGCATCATGTCTCTGCCATAAACTGGTCTGTACAGATCCACCACCAAAATTATGAATCTAAAATAAAGCCATATTAGTGGATTGTTTTGGGACAAACTACATGGGATTACTCAGAGCATTTTATACTTACCTAGGTGGAAGCTGGACAATGACTGATAGATTTGCAAAGCAAAACAGCAGTTTCCGCCTGCAGTTTATACAGAGACTGCTCATGGGGTCAACTGACTTTAGCTGGAAAGCCGTTGTTTGTGCCATTTTATGGAGCTTGGGAGGCAAGCTCCCAAATGATGGACAAATCCTGTTTCTTTTTTAGAATCTCTCAAGTTGGACACTTCTGGTTTACCAGTTTTTTACTGCCACCTTTTTCAAAGAATAAAGTCTTTTCAATCGTCAAAGGACATTTGGAGGTTTTGGATATTTGTAACTGACTGTACTTTCCCTGGACTAAACAATGTACTTTGCAGATCCAAGATTACCTTGGGTCTTCTGTTTGATATAGCAAGATTAAATTTCACCATCAGTAAGCAGGTAGGGATTCTTCTCCACCGGCACAGTTCCTCAGCTATTGGTAAGTAGTAGTAGTAGTAGTAGTAGTAGAGCTTTATTGTTATTCTGATACATGTGTGGACATACAGTGGAACGAAATGTTGTGTCTCACAAGACCAAGGTGCTACATAAATGAACATAATATAAACCTAACAATAAATGTAAGAGCAATTTTCTTTTTTAAACCTATACAAACCTATACATAACATAACCAGAAGCGGTAACCTAAGACAGACAATACAAGTATTTTACATAATACTGTACAATGTTGTGCAAGATATTTTTCATAAGAGGTATTTGAGGTTAGGAAGCAAGTATTGCAATATGATTACAGTGGCAGTCTGCCCTTACAGCTAAAGAGACAGTTGTTAATGGATAACTGTACAGTAATAAGAACCGTAAACAGATCCATTTCCAGCTACTTATCTCCAAAACTAGATGAATGTATAGGTTTATTTTTAAAAACTGGGAAATCTTTGTGCTTACATCTTTATTTGGTTACGGATAAAGTCTTATACAAAGTTTGTGATTTGGTTTATAATAAGAAGAATTTAAATAACTATGTGGATACACTTTGGTGTTTATTTTTTAATCTAGGAGATGATGTTAAACCAGAATGGAGGGTCCTGTATAAGCCACCATTAAGTTATGAGAGTAGGGGATTTACAGTGTAGGGTACTCCATGGGGCAACTGCTATTAATGCTTTTATTTATGCTTAAACCCTGAGGTTGGTCCTGTTTGTCCTTAGTGTTTTAAAAGAGAAACAGTTTTTCATGCTTGTATTCAGTGTTCTAGGCTGGAACCTTTATTTTATTAAGGAGCTTTTCAATCGCTTTAATTAAATATCCAAGTCTATGGATGATTTACCTTCTTTTGAGCACATTTTCTGTAGTTTTTTACAATATAAATAAAAGAATATGTGTAGATTTATGAGGTGATGTTACCTTTTAAGTTTCCATTTTTGTTAATTTGTAATAAAGAGCCATTTAAATTCTCTTTCCATGCTTTCCTTGCATTTTTGTATTTGTTTAATGTGTGTATGTTTATGTCTAGTTGTATGTTATATGTTTCCCCTGTAGTATAGTTTAATAAACATCCATATGTATTCACCCTTGATTGTTCTGAACGTAATGCTTACAAATAAGATCACATAAACTGTGTCTGATCTTGCTGAATGCTCTAAAGTCCAGTTAAAGCTGAGAAGCTTTGTTTCTCAAAGCTAGGCAAATAACATTTCTTAGAGTTAATAAGACTGCATAATGTGTTTGCTGGATGAATGCATGAAACGATCGTTAACATCATTCCTGCTGATCAAGTACAACAAAATATGCATTGTACTGTCAGAGATGAAGTCGTGTTATGTACCTTTCTTGCGGGCCTGTGAGACAATGTCAGCAGCACTCTTACTCATGACGCGGGTCACGTATAGTGGACAGTTAGTTTGACTCGCAATAGTGATGGCTCTGAACACAGCCTCAGCCTCCAGCTACACACACAGTGACACATAGAGACACACAGATACACAAACATCAGGCATTAGCATCTACATAAAATGTAATATCAGATACACCCTCAAATACACACACTCATCGCATCACAAACATCAATCTCCTCCCACATTTCTTGGCTGACCTCAATGTCATATTAAAGGGATCCCATCTGCACAAACACTAACTAATTGAGGCCAGACAATTAAGACAATTGGGTCGGACAAATTTAAAGTCAACACAGATTCAGAGTTCACTATATTAATTTTCCTCCTAGTCTTTCTGTGAATGATTCATCAGTGGATATTATTCCAAAGTATATGAAAGTGCATATGATAATGGGACAGATAAAATAATTTAAACATTTTCACTTTTAAAGCAGATTTTACAGTAACTGAAATGAGGCTTTGTCATACACTGCTAACAAATAGACTTTACCCTTACTATCTGTGTGACTGACCTCCTCTGGGCGACTGAGAACGTGTCCCTCAGGTCCGGTGATGCCCATCTCCAGCATACGGGCTTGTTCCTGAACAACACAGTCAGAGCATTCTTGAATCCTACAGTCATCCATGTATCTGTGACATACTTTCCTGTCATTAAAGCAGTGGTTCACCAGTGGAGGGAAGATTACCATTGTATAGCGTAAACGATGCAGGAGTTAAACAGACTGGAACCAAATTGAAGTGAACTGAACAGGATTAAAATAAACTGAACTGAACTACACTGAATAGAATTAAACTAACTTGAGTTGAATGTGCGTGAAGTGAGTTGAAGTAAAATTGACATATTTGTCAGCTATAGTAACCCATACCTGAAATGTGACCTCTGCATTTAACCCATCACTGGTAAGGAGTAAATACACACTGCAAGTCAGGAACACACACCCGGAGCAGTGGGTAGCACTGCTGCGCCCAGGGAGCAATCAGGAGTTAAGTGTCTTGTTCAAAGGCACTCCAGTTGCTACTTGCCAGCACTGGAATCAAAGCAGTCACCTACTGCTTACAAGCCTGACTCACTAACCAGAAGGCCACAACTGCCACTTGAATTAAACTGAACTGGATTGAACTAAACTGAATTAAACTGAACTGGATAGAACGGAACTAGACTGAACTGAACTAAACTGGATTGAAATAAACTAGATTCAACAGAATTAAATTGAACTGGACTGAATTGAAATGAATAACAAACTTGAAAACAAACTGAACTGGATTTGGAATTGAACTAGATTAAATTTAATTCAACAGAATTGAACTGAAATGAAATTAACTGAATTTAAACAGATTTAACTTAAGTGAACTGATTTAAACTGAACTAAAGTGGATGCATGAAAAACTAAGATTCTTCAAAACTTCTCATGTGAACACTAAAACATAGTAATGACAGTTTTTTATTTTCTGGCTGAAGTATTTTACACAAGTAATGAAAGAATGATGATATGCTGAATGAACTGAATTGAACTACATTGAACTGAACTAGATTGAAAGCATTAAATTGAACTGAACCGAATTGAACAGGACCGGATTGAATTGAACTGAACTGGATTGAACAGAATCTGGAGTGTGTTGAGACTGCACAGTAAGCACATAAAAACTAATAATGTCCAGAATTTAATTAGCTCAATATAAACATCATTATATTATCATTAGTGTGTGTGAGTGTACTCTCATACCTCAGCGATTATTTCTCCATTTTCTGCATGGACCTGCACAATTCCTCCATGTTCTCCAAGAAAGCTGAAGATCTCATAAAGCTGTTAAGAGGATACAGGTAAACTTACTCTCCCCTTGCAAACATACACTGCAAAATTCTTGTCAAAAATCTACTTTATGTGCTAATTTACAATAAAATATTACTTCATTTGACTGAATCAAAGTGACTTTAATTTACAACAACAACATTTATTATTTAACTCGTATGTATTCACTGCTGCTTCCACAGATACACATCTAAACATCACTGCCACAATATGACATTATAGCTAACAATATCCGAAAATCAGAATATACCCGTTTTTACAAATTATTTTCATTAGTATTTGGACTCAGTTGTGAAGGTGTTTAAGCTTTTCCTTTGCTTACCTCAGTGTTGCTCAACTGATAAAGGTTTTTATAAGCCATATAGACCTGGAAAGAGCTCACCCCTATACACATGAAACAAAACTCAGAAAATGAGGAAATAAACGAAACTTAGATCAAGTTGTCTCAAGTACAATCATAATTTAATTCATATCAATAGGAATAATTATGCAATCCACATTGCATAATTATTTTTACATTGCATACAATTGTTTCTAGGGATGATCAGTTTTAAATGAGACTGAGAGAAACTTCACAACACATCATGGGAAATCCTGTGGTTCATATATTTATAACTGCACAGGGAGACAATTGGTCAATACAGGAAACTGTTACACAATCACACAAGACATTTAACATCTGGATAGGTGCACCTTGAAATGGATATACTAGTTAAGAATAAGAATGTCTCACCCTTTTCATTAATAAGACTCTCCACTTCCAGTTTGACGTTGTCATTCCAGTGTGTGATGTCCACATGCAGCGAGTAATCACAGCATGCTTTCTCATCTGCCCACTCACGCCAGCGCTCAAACGCTTCCACCAAACTACAGCCAGGCTCCGGGATCACATGATCCACTGCAGGTCACATGACATAAATTCAGTTTAGGGTCTTCACAGTGAAAACACTTACACTTGCACACTGGAGGCTTTACAAACATATGTAAAGATAAAGCTTATTATAAAGTCTATATAATAGTTCTTTAACAAGTAATATGTCATTTGTAAAGTTGGGTTTTCTAGGTACATTCACTAAGTACAGTTATGTCAATGGCCAGTGGCCCTTCCTGGTGTTTATTCCATTTGTCCAAGACTGTATTTTTCTGAAGCTGCTAAAAGACAGTAACTCAACACACTGACAATCTGATTCAAGCAAACCTGTAAATCTCTGTACAACTTTTCTGCAACATTTCCCCAGCATGTGTTCATTTAATCTACAGCACATTTTTCTGGGAAGCAAAATAATTACAGTTACAGTGAGTAAATGAATCTCAAGTTAATTTATAAGTAACGCAAAGCAGCTAATGTGAGTGTTTACTGTAATATAAGACTCTTATAAACCAACTGTTGTCACATTTTCTTCATCCTCTGCGGATATCAAAAAAGCTTCTGTCTTTCAATGTGACTAGAATTTCACCATATAAGCTTTTGTGTGTCCTCCTGGATCACTACTCACTCAAACTAATTATTCTCAGTGCCTTTACATACACACACACACACACACACACACTTTTTTTCTAAACGGGGACATTCCCCAGACTTCTAACACAGGTAGTAATAAATACTGTAACCTAAGCCTAACCTATACTCTAACAGCAAAAATTCTGCATTTTTACAAATGTGAAAAACTTTACTATATTTTATATGGTTTTTACAAATAAGGACATCCCCAAAAGGAGCTTTTGCTCAGATTTGTCAGGTTTTACTAACTTTTGGGTACTAAATTGTCCCCCATATATGGTTAAGTTAACCCACACAAACACACACAACAGCTTCTACAACTTATAATGGACTTAAGGGGGACTTCAATAAACCATGTATTTAATGTAATTGACAATATATTGCATGTCTTACCAATCATGGTTGTCCCGCCCGCGAGAGCAGCTTTAGTGCCTAGTGTGAAATCATCCACAGTGGTCATGCCCCTGTAGGGCATTTGGAAGTGCGTGTGGATGTCAATTCCTCCAGGAATCACCATCTTACCATTGGCTTCAATAGTCTTCACCCCACCTGGTACAATCAGGTTGTCTCCAATTTGCCTAGAGTTTGAAAGAAGACAATTATTCAGCAAAACTTAGCCATTATACAATGATTTTACTAGTCATGTCTCAGTAAAGTGATCAACCAAACATATACATCTTTTCATTTATTCTGAGAAACATAAAAAATGCAATTAATACAGACATTGAATTCATATGTTCTATAAAGATTGGATTGGATTCAACTTTGGTTAAAAATAGTATTCACCGGCACAAATTAAAATTACATTTCTAGGATCTTGAATTCTTGAGGGATTATTTCTAATTCTGATTATTTCTAGAAGTAAAAAAAACTGAAGTGTATTCTGAATCTGGATTGAGAATGGAAGGGAGTTTAGCTTACTTGATGACTCCATCCTCCATGTAAATGTCTCCAAAGAAAGACTGATCATCGTTTACAATCCGGCCCCCTTTAATCAGAAGTCTCTCACTCTGAGAAAACAGAAAAACATGTATGAAAACCACAACATTCAAATGTTCACAAATCCTTTGAAGTTTACAGAATATTGAATTTGATACAATACTGAAAGTTATTGATACAATACTGAAAGATTTTAAAGTGTTTCTGATTATAATTATGATTAATTCATTTGTAATGTAGTTTTACCTCTGTGCGGTCCAATCATGCATTTACATAATTTGGCATTATAATGGTCCTATTTTGTTCTATTTGATTTACACACACAAATCAGCAAACGAGTAAAAGGTTACACCCTCAACAGCGTTTCATTTATATTTCATATTACTGTCATCTATCCATTTGTATACTAAGTGCACAAGTAACAGAATGAATATTTACTTAAAGCCGCAATTTGTGACTTTTACCTCTCTATTGCCATCTCTGTTTGAAACATAAAATTGCAGGTTACTTGTGGAATTATGTCCTTAACGTGGATGACAAGTTTAAAAGCACAATATGAAATTTTCGCTGCTAAAGGTTACAAGTTGAACACAATAATAAAGGCAAAGCTTAAGGACGTGTGAAGGAGCGTGGAAATGTCATCTTCACTATCCAGGGATGACAGAAATCAATCACAGGAAATTCACAAATCATGTTCACAGCTGAGGTAATGAATGAAAGTTTATTGATCGCATTATTTTATGTCATTCTAATTGAATTAGCCACAAGGAAGGGAAAGTTTAATGCTGCAGTATTAGTAATATGTGACTATATATCAA
The DNA here is from genome assembly GCA_036877585.1 of Botia kubotai. Lineage (NCBI taxonomy): Eukaryota > Metazoa > Chordata > Actinopteri > Cypriniformes > Botiidae > Botia > Botia kubotai. The sequence continues at coordinate 6,495 of JAZGTI010010495.1, read as the reverse complement.
ATGAATTTGTGTGTTAATGCTGCAGTTTTACATTTTCAGAACAATCGCACTGAAAGTACATTTACCCACAGTATTTGCAAAAAAAACTTACTATTTATGTGTAACACTGTATTTCATTACATTGCCATAGACTTGTTTACTGAACTTGATGAACAGCATTAATTACGAAGTACAAACAAATATTATAAGTATTACAATATTAACTGTATAGTTACATTACCATTACCCACACAAAATACACAGAATCTTCTGTAAAAGGCAATGAATAATCATGGTCATAGTGAGGCAAAGAAACAACAACAGAGTGGCGTACGGTACAACCACTATTTTTGCATTGTCCAAGTGTGTTGCCATGGTTTCTACAACTGTAAAAGCAGAAACCTGGTATAATGTTGATAGTATGTCATTGACAGGCGACAAGTGACCTGTGACAGTGTACAATTTAAAATTCTGAATTTTCTTTCTCCATCATGGACCAGAGGTTACATACATAACCAAGCCATTCCCTTTCTGTCACTCACTCAACATTGTGTCGATGTAGTAAAATTAGGGGTCCCTATACTAAGCACCGTAAGAGCGCTTACTGAACTTCTCCTGGAGAGGAAAAGACACTGTGAAGACCACAGAGGAGGTTATATGTGTAAATAGATGAACCTCAGGGAAGTATCACATTAAATTACAGCTACAAGCGGGGGACTACCGTAGGGAGAGCCACTCAGATTACAGGCCATGACGGATATGACCGTTTAGGAAAAAACAGGTTTACCGATAGGGAAACCATACTGTGAAAATTACTCATATGGGATTACTAATAGAAATCACTACATATGGAATATAACGATCTGTCAGCAAGCTAACCAGCTGGGTAGCCACAAACGGCAGATCCAGTTGCCAAGCCCCTCTGCCAGGCAAATAATATGTGCCCATTTCCAGGGATCACGAAAGAGGAACTCACATGGTAAAAGAGAGCACTCATTATCACCTCTGGGGAGATGGCTTGTGGCAGGCTTGACACCCTGCTGGGTTTTCTAGTTGCTTGTCCAGAAGACAGCAAAGTAGAAGAAACTGGATTAATTCTGAGGTTATAGAACCTAACAAAAGTACTTGATGTGGCCCAGCCCGTAGCTCTACAGATGTCTGTCAAAGGGGTGCCTTTCACAAATTCCCATAATTAGACTATCCCTCTAGTTCAGTGTGCACATATTCCAAAAGGATATGACATTGGGATTGGTAAGACAAAAGAATGGCATCCACAATCTAATGGGATAGCCTCTGTTTGGAAACAGCCTTGCACTTCTGCTGACCCAGAAAGCAGACAAACAGCTGCTCAGATCTTCTGAACTCCTCTGTGCGGTCCAGGTAAATACGCTTGGTCCCTGAAGGGAATCATGGGAACCTTGGGCATGTATCCCAGATGAGGCATCAGAATAATGTGAGAAAATCCTTGTCCAAACTGGAGGTACTCATTGGACACAGACAGTGACTGCGGATACCCAACCCTTTTGATAGAAGCGAGTAAGAAGGGCCATTTCTAAGAGAGGGCACTAAACTCAACTGTTTTCAAGGGCTTAAAGGAAGGACTCCTTAGGGCCGTAAGGACCTATGAAGGATCCCAGTGGGGGTATTAGGAGTGTCCATGGAGGGTTCAACCTCCTAAAACCTGCGAGGAGCTGTGGAAAGGAGTGTCAGTACCGGGAACCAAGTCTGATTGGGCCATAAAGGGCCTCCTCCTTCTCCCTGATTTTGCACAGTGTCTTTGCAATCAGGCTCACAGTGGGAAAGCGTACTTGCGCTGACCCTAAGGTGTCTGTGCCGAGGGCAGTCTTGGTCAGAGCATACCAAAGCAAACAATGGGTTGATTCCAGAGAGGTGAAGAGATCAACATGCGCCAATCCAAACCGGTCTCATATAAGTTGGACCATTTGGAGGTTGAGTTGCCCCTCTCCGCAGTGTCATTTGTCGAGAGAGCACATGCGACAACAGTGAGTACCACCCTGGCGATTTATATATGCCACTGTCACAGTGTTGTCTGTTTGTATCAACACTGCCTGCTCTGGATCACAGCATGCAGCCTCCACAAGGCAAGCAGGAGTGCCAACAGCTCCAGGAAGGTGATGTGCATTAACCTGAGAGGCTCGTCAAAGATGCCATATGCCCCAGGAGCCTCTGAAAATATTTCAGTGGGACCGCCATCTTGTCTCTGAAAACTCAAGGTAATTCAACATTGATTGGACACGCTCCTCTTTGAGGTGTGTTGTCATATTGAATCCAACTCCATGCCAAGAAAAGACATGCTCTGCACTTGGTAGAGCTTGCTTTTTTACCCAGTTGACTTGAAGCCCCAATCGATCCAAGTGGTTGAGAACCACGAACCATGTCCCTGTGTGCACACAACTGTTCTCGAGAACGGGATATGAGCCAGTCATCGAGGTAGTTAAGAATGTGTATGCCCTCCTCCCTCAAAGGGAAAAAATCAACCCGGAGGCTGAGTAAACATGGGGGAACAGGGACAGACTGCAGGGGAGGACCCGGTACTGAAATGCTCGACCCTTGAAAGCAAACCAAAGAAAAGGTCTGTGTAAAGGTAAAATAGAGATATGAAAATATATGTCCTTCAGGTTTATAGCTGCAAACCAATGTAGATGCTGCACACATGTCAGATTGTGCTTCTGTGTCAGCATCCTGAAAGGGAGTCTGTGAAGAGTCCAATTCAGGATGCACAGATCTATTACCGGTCATAACCCACCTCCTTTCCTGGGCACAATGAAGTAGAGGCTGTAAAACCCTGCCTCCATCTCAGCTGGAACAGGCTTTATCGTGTTCTTCACAAGAAGAACCTTGATCTCTGCATGCAAAACTGCTGCGCTTTCTCCTACTCCCCCCTACTCTTCCCCTACTCCTACGCTGCAGAACCTGGGTGGGCACCTGGCAAACTGAATCACATAGCCAAGCCTAATTGTTCTGAGCACCAGCACAACAGGTTGAGGAGGGCAAGCCACTCCCTCAGACACTGTGCAAGGAACTGCAGCAGAAACGATCAGTGTGCCCAGTTTTGACAGTAGTGTGCAGAATGTGTATTTAGTGTAATAAACCGAAAATTGTACAAATGCCTGAGTCCCATCTGAGGCATGTGTACAGACAGCAATGTTGTCATTTGTTGTGTGTAGGGGGGATGGGGGTGTTGGGAATCACAGAAACACTCTGTATGTATGCAACCAGTCTGCCACCTTGTTGCCCGGTTACCAAAATATTTATCATACATCAAAATACTAGTCAAAACACTAAAACTTACTAATCTTAATACATCACAGCCAGTCTCTGTTAAGTTAGTCCGGTTTCTACAACCTGATCTTGCCGTTAGAACCTCTTACACTGGAGTGCACAGAGATTCTGTAATATTACCACTGGACATGGTAACATATTAATACTGTTATTGTTTACATGAACACATCAGTTACATGTATTATCTGATCATCTGGTGTTTCTGTAGCTCAAATGGTACAGAATTGTGTTAGCAGTGCAAAGGTTGTGGGTTCAATCTCCAGGGTACTGATAAAAAATTCAATGTACTGTCGCTTTGGATAAATGTGCATAAATGCATAAATATGAACCTAGTTCCACCTCAAAATGAACAATTTAGACTTCAAAGTTCACATAGCATACATTTTTGTATTTAGGAATTAATATAAGCTTTGAATATAAACTTTTTGTATCAATAACACAAACAGCCCATTTCTGCCTTTTCTTTTTTATTTAAACCCAGTACACCTGCCATAATGGTATAATGGCAAGAGAAATTGTTTTCCTGGTTGTTGCTTTAGAACATTAAGCCAAGTTAAGCGTTTTACAATCTCCCCAGTCCTGCAGTTCTGGTGCTGACAATGTTTAGCTGCAGTTAGTGAGAATGAAATCCCTCATCATCTCTCCTCATATCAGTGCCGTTACACACACATTAAACCACATCAATCGTTTTTTTTATTCTTTCCGTTCAGTATGAACGCAGATCTGCTGATCGGAAAGAACAAAAATACAATACGATTGATGTGGTTTAATGTATAACACCCGGGATCCTTTGACCGGACTGCATCAGGACCAAGACAAAGCATCACGCAAAAAGCTCAACACATTGCTGTATTTGAACGCCCTTTGCATCATTCATACATATGGGCCCAACCTTTATAAAACGTCCGTTTATAATGATCATTGTGTCTGGTGTTAATTCCACCGGCCATATAAACCTGCAGTAATGTCAGATATGGGCGTGATTTCACTGCTGCAGTCCGCCAGCTCAGATGAACCTAACAACCTTATGTTATTATATTATTTCTGGTTTATACGTAAAGATTGATAGAAAAAAATGTAATAAAACATAACAACATTAATATTGTATGGCATCAGTAAGCTATTTTAAACGCGATTGCACTTTAAATATGATTCCTCCTAAAAGCAATTTATTACATACATCTAAACTGGGAATATTATGAAAAATCAATCAATAGGCTATAAACCAACATTTTATTTGGTGATCTGAAGCCCAGCATGCAATTCTACTAAAGCTTTTGTTACCAACACAAATAACATTGTAAAACGTGCATTACAACATTACTGCAGGTTAATGTAAAGGTCTGAACTTACAGTGATCTTTGGGATATTCTTTTTGCCCTGGAAAGACATGATTTGTTGTGGGGTGATAAGGGATTTAGTCTTCTGTCTGTGCTAACGATTGCGCACACTGGAGCTGATTGTCTCACGGGCTCCTCCCTCCCTGCCCTGTGCTATTTTAGCCAGCAGGGGGCGCCACAGCGCAGTGTGCGGAAATCCGAATCATTTACGCGACTCGGTTCTTTCAAATAATTCGTTTTAATCTACTGGTTCAAAAAAGGACTCATGGGTTCTTCTTGTGGCATGTTGCTGTTAGTCAATATGCTCAGCTGTTCGTGTTACACAAGGATTATATTACTAATTCTTGAGTCGGACATGACTAAAATTTCGATTCAGTTTCAGTCGTGCAGTGATATTTCACACGGGCTAGATTCAATAACGAATCGTTCAGACGGATTTGTCGGAATCGATTCAATCGGATCGTTCGATACACTATCTTCTGAATTCTGGTGTCAAGCAGCAGTCTTATACACTTACAAATGTCTGTCTATTTGATCTGTTATTGAAGTACATTAATAGTACAGTTACAATTTTGAACAGGGACGATGTCAGTGATGGTGAACAAAGGAGTGTGGTGGACAGCTGCTGAGCCCCTCCCTATGATGCGTCTCTTTTGTCTGAGTAAACACTCCTCCTCTTCTCTGTCTCTTTCTCTCTCTCTCTCTCTCTCTCTCTCACACACACACACACAGGCCATGTTTTGCGAGCAGCTTGGTTATCCTACAGGATGACGTCACCTTCTACAAGTTGTGATGTGTCTCATTCCATTTTATGCAGCATTGTAGGGTTGGTAGATACTCTCTAGAGTAGTCAATATGAATGGAGACTGAGGGTCACTTAATACAGGAATGAGAGGTCTAGCGTTAATGATGGCAGAAACTTCAGCCATAAGCATGCACAAGACTTCATGGGAGAAAAGAGAATTTTTTGCTAGTAGGATACAATTGAGAATTTTGTGAGTCACTTCCACTTTCCAATTCCCTCTGTGCAAAAGAATGAGAAGGGTTAAACTACCATGAACAGCCCTGCTCACTCAAATATCTCAAAGAAAAATATCTCTTATCTTTTTGTTGTACTTAATTTATCTATTCTATCTATGTGTGAACTTGCTAGTACAATGTCGAACACAGTAATATTCTCTGGCCCCCTCCCTGCTTACCGTGGTGACGAAATACATAGCAGACTGTCATCACTAAATGGCTGGATGTCTAAGTGGTGTCCACAGAATAATAAAGGCTACATAGATAATTGGAAACGTTTTTGGGGTAGACCTGACCTGTTGAAAAGAGATGGTCTCCATCCCTCTAGGGCTGGGGCTGCTTGTTTATTTAGAAATTTGGCACATAGTCTTACTAATACTACTAATATTTGACTAACTGGGGCCCAGGTCAGGAAGCAGACAGACAGGCTTAACCAACTGTCTGCCAGTCGTCACATGCCACAGATGTCACATAATTTGCAACACATAGAATCACCTAAATATTATAATATAGAAACTGTGCCTGTCCCCCGGACTGGTAACTGTAAACAATTATATGGTAATTTAATCAATGTTAAACAAATAAAAAAGGTACATAATAGAGACAAACAATTAATAAAGCTTGGCTTGCTGAATATTAGAGCTCTCTCTACAAAAGCACTTTTTTATTTATGATTTAATCACACATCAAAACTCTGATGTGCTCTGCTTGACAGAAACATGGCTAAAACAAGATGATTATATTACATTAAATGCGTAAATCCCCCAAAATTACTGTTATAAGCATGAGCCTCGGCCTAAAGGCAAAGGGGGAGGTGTTGCTGCACTTTATACAAATACTTTTATAGCTGCCC
>JAZGTI010010494.1:0-17634 GCA_036877585.1 Botia kubotai | reverse complement strand
AACATTCTGGAAAAAGAAAACCAGACGCAAGAAAGACTGAGAAAATGCTGCGACATCAATTGTCAAGAAATGTTTGGCTTGTAATATGATGCTACTACCCATCATGCACTACAATTGTGACCTGTCACACTAGATTGCTTCTGTGTCTTATTTCTGAACTACTACTTAAAAATGTAATTGACATGTTTTTTTCCCCACAAGTCTTTTCTTTTGACTAGAGTCTGTCATTTCTGGGTTGTTGTGTTTTTAATCTTGTAGAGTGTGAGAAAGCTGCCGGCTCATCCTTATGGATCTATGTCTTTCTCGGAAACATGCTTCGTGGGATCGGAGAGACACCTGTCATGCCTCTTGGGTTGTCCTACCTGGATGACTTCTCAAGGGAGGAAAACACTGCTTTTTACTTGGGTATGATTGATTACCCGTTTCAAATACTACATCAACAATTCTGTCATACATGTAAGCTTTATTAACAATCTGGTAGTTACATTGTAACCTAAGACTTCCATTAATAGTAAGTTTAACTAATGGTTAAACCTGGGTAATTAGCATATACATTACACAGCAATTCTGAGGTTACCTGAAGCTGAATATTTTCACACAGACTGTCAGTCTTGAAAGAATTACACCACACTTTTCTTTAAGAAAAATGGATTTTGTGTCTCATCTTTATTGCTTACTATATTCAGGTACATTTAATGAATTTGCATGAACATTTATACAGCTGACTGTATAAATAAAGTGATTTTTTGAGTTATCATCTATTTTAAAAGAGTTATTATCATAACTATAATTAATGTATTGAGTTTTTAACGAAAAAATGATAGAATGATAGACAGACAGACAGACAGATAGATAGTCAGTCCAAAAATAGGCTTTGTTTTCTTACAAAATAAAATTTTCTGAAATACTTTTCTTATTCCATTTGATTTTAGGTAAATGTTATTGTTACAGGTTTCCTGAATGACAGCTCTTGCTTTTTTAAAAAAGATACTGTCAGTGTAAATCAGCATTTATGTAGTGACTAATGTTTTCCTTTCTCACTTGAGTTTAGCTTGCATACAGACTGTGGGAATTCTAGGACCCATGTTTGGATTCATGCTGGGCTCTTTCTGTGCCAAGCTATATGTGGACATAGGAACTGTGGACTTAGGTAACTCTCTTTTACTAAACTCCACCCAGTCAGATACCAGTGTACCAGTATATGAACCACAAATTAATATATTGTTTATTTGCTAACAAAAATAGTTCAAAAGAAGCCAAAAGCCTCAAGCTTTGCATGTCACCAAGCAGCATATAAATCAAATCAAATCAAAGTTTATTCGTCACATGCATAAACATACACAGTGAAACATGATACACAGTGAAATGCTTTATACGACTGACCGTGCTTAAAACAGAAGATTTTTTTATATAGACAAGAACTGTACAAACTGTCAAGCATTTCAGTGCTGTTTAATTATATAGGGTCACTTTTAAAATGTCACTCACCCAATCAAATTAGAGAACTGAAAATAAAGAATTGTACATTTTTACATGTTACATGCAGTTTACATGTTTAGATATTTTTACAATACTGATTAAGATCACTAGTTGTTTCAGTATACTTACACAGAGCTGTCTAACACAATAAATGAATGAATTTCACTTATGATTATGTGATGTGAAGAACTAACTATACATTACTGTACAGTGCGAATAGCATATAATAATACATATAATAATGTGTATTTATATACATATATTTATATATATATTTATAAGTAAATAAATCTAAGAATGACTTATTTTGACTTTACTTGTTTTTCTTTAGATGGCATCACTATTAACTACAAAGACTCCCGCTGGGTTGGCGCCTGGTGGCTGGGTTTTCTGATAACTGGTGTGGTGATGTTACTGGCCGGAATTCCTTTCTGGTTCCTTCCCAGGTCTCTTACTAAGCAGGGTGAGAATGAAGTCGAGAAAAAAACCCATGCTGAGGAGGGTGAGCAAGATAGTTTTATACCTGACAACAACAAACACACTTCCAAACCAGATGAAGTTTCCATGTGGGCACTGGCTAAAGGTATTTTATTTTTAATATTTTTGATATTTATTTTAGTTTTAAACATTTATTTATATGATTTGTTTAAGAGCATACAGTGACCCATGACTTTATATTAAACTCAGTTCTTGATATTTTTTAGATTTTCTGCCATCGCTGAAAAAACTCTTCAGCAGCTCAATTTACGTGCTCCTCATATGCACCTCTCTCGTGCAAGTGAATGGCTTTATAGGAATGATCACATTCAAGCCAAAGTTCATGGAGCAAACCTATGGCCAATCAGCATCAAGGGCAATCTTTCTGATAGGTGGGCTTACATTTAGCTTCCTGTTTGTTTAAAAGTAATTTTTCACTGATTTGTTTTAGTTTAAGATTCTTTGTATATGTGTGTAAAAAACAACTTTACTTGTACTACAATAACATCAACATTTTTAACATATGAACTTTTAATAAATATGTTGGTCAGTAGGAGACAATCTCAAAACGTCAACCCCTATTACAATGATTTGGTATAATGATTGTACAAGAGATTGTAAACAAGATATTGGTAGAAACAGCAGAAATAAGTTCCTTTCTAAGATGCACCTTGTAGTTTTCAATATTTTTAAGAATAGGCTTGTGGACTGTTCCGGTAGCACAAGTACTGATAAATGTGTAGCTTGAACACTAAGTCACTTTGGATATATCGTCTGCCAAATGAATTGGACTTACAGTGTCCTATCAAGGGTAAATCAATCTGTAAAACTGCCAATCCCAAAACTGTCAATAATTCTACTATTCAATTTTTTTTGTCTTGACAGGCATTATGAATCTACCGGCCGTCGCCTTGGGAATTATCACAGGAGGGTTTATAATGAAAAGGTTCAAACTGAAAGTTCTTGGCGCAGCCAGAATTGCCATCACTGCCTCTGTTATTGCTTTTTTATCACTGCTTATACAGTATTTCCTGCAGTGTGACAACTCACAGGTGGCTGGACTTACAGTGTCCTATCAAGGGTAACTATACCAGAAATCTTCCTAAAATGCAGAGGGTTTGTTTTGTGTGGCAACTCAGGTGGTTAATAGACATAATGATCTGTTTGTAACAGTGTTCCAGAGGTGTCCTACCAGCAGAATTCTCTGGTCTCTCAGTGTAACATGGGTTGCTCCTGCTCTCTCAAGCACTGGGATCCCATCTGCGCCTCCAATGGGCTGACTTATGCTTCCCCCTGCCTCGCTGGCTGCCAGACCTCCACTGGGGTTGGCAGAGACATGGTAACTACACTGCCACACTACACTTAACTACACTGAGCTGTAATTGCTGCTAATGGTGGATATTTTGATGAATCGAAAATATACGTTTTTTCTATGTATAAACTGTTTATGTAATAAAGTATGTTTTTGTAGTTTGTGTTGTCCAATATCGGTGCACAATTATCACAAATTAAAAAGGATTCATGACAATATTGTCCAAAACCCCACTTTCCTAGGGCATTTCCAAACTTTTAGAGGGCAGTGTACATGAATGTATTTGAGTTTGCTTCATCCACACACTATGTATATGTTGTTGTAATTTTGTGACAGATGTGATGGTTGACTATGTATATGTTTCCATAGAAATTTAGACATGACCTCAGCCAACATGTCCATGTTGGCCCCATGAAAGTGTTGTTTGTTGCCTATCTTGGCCCCTTAATTAGCACCCATTTGGGTCTAAAGTAAGCCCCTTTAATGAACACCTACAGGGGCCCCACCTACAGCCTTGTATGGCCCTATAATATGCCCCTATGGGCTAACATACATGGGGCCTATGTGGAACTGATGGGCAAATTTCTCAGGACCCTATTTGGGTTGCCCATGCAGGGTCCATGTGACAGCCGATCAAAAATCCACATGGGACCACATGGAAATGTTGGCTGGGACATTGGCTATTGGGTGAAGTAAGAATATTCAGCAGAAAGTAATGAAGGATTGGGGTTGATTTTAATCATCAGCACAACAGAAACATTGTTTCTTAGGAAAATAGAGTTGTTACATTTGTGTTTTTTTAATGTAATGTGTCTTAAACATTTATTTTCTTAGTTTTAATATGTTCTTATCTTCCCAGTGCTGACACTTACTAATATGTTTTATATGGGCTTACTAATATGTAAGCACAAATCGTCAAATAACAGCAGTCTTTGTCAAAATAACCTTAATAGTTATCTGGACTCATCTGGACTGAAGCAAAATATGTTGCTAAGGATGGGGGTGAAACACTACCGCTCAGTGCCATGATTTAATTAATAAAAAAATAATAATTACATTTGTATTTCTACTGCAAATTTCTACAAATGTGCTTTGTTTTTATATATTGGCTGGTTTGAAGTGGCTGACAGTCTCACTCTTTGCGCAGGTTTTCCACAACTGCACCTGTATCGGGGAGTCACCCCTAACCTATGCAAACATGTCGGCAGTGCTAGGACAATGCCCTCGCAAGTCAGACTGCGACTACATGTTTAAATTCTACATGGCTGTGACAGTTATAGGCGCCTTTTTCTCTGCATGTGGGGCAACACCAAGTTACATTATTTTGCTCAGGTATTGCATGTACACAACAGAACCTTTAAGTTTAACATCATCTGGTGTCATTAGAACATGATTCTGACTACATTTTTACAAAACATATAAAGACAATATATATAGACAATATATATTGTAATGTAAGCGCTGTAATATATAGTATTGTAATATATAGAGAGATTTCATATCTAATGTCATGTAAATAGAAAATAAAAACCCAATCAATAGCAATCAAAATCCTATATTTGATCTATTATTTATTGAGGATTGTGATCCATCAATAATTTCTGAATTAAACCAGTGAATTGTAACTGGTCATCTGTCCGTGAACTGAATCTTAAGAGAAAGTGACAGCAAGACAATGACCCTAAGCACAGAAGTTCAATCTAAGAATGATTAAAGAAGAAGAAGGTTAATGTTTTGGTCAGTATAAGTCAGTCAAGTATAACTTGGTTATTTATTTGTATAATTTGTATAATTGGGTATAATCTTTGACTAATTTTTAGGACTTCATTTTAACAATTTCAATATGTTTTATATTCTAAATGAGATTTCTCTCAAAGACAGTATATGCACCACATTAGAACAATGAACAATGTAAAGCTGAAAACAGTTACTTTAATCTTCACTCAAAAACTAATTTAAATAGATGTTTCAATATGAACATGTTCTTATGATTGTTTTTCTAGATCCATAAAACCAGAGCTGAAGTCTTTGGCTCTTGGTATGCAGACTTTGATTGTTCGTACTTTGGGTAAGAGGACTTATGTTGTGTTTGTTTTCAACGCTTGCTTGTATAACAATGGTAATGGAATGCTTAGCTGATCTGAGGAACTTTTTTAGGTGGAATCCCTCCTCCCATTTATTTCGGAGCTCTAATTGACCGGACGTGTCTGAAATGGGGCATAAAACGATGCGGAGGACGAGGGGCTTGTCGCATTTATGACTCTGGTGCCTTCAGGTTAGTGAAATTATGCTTTATTAACTAATGCTTTATTAACTTTATTTAATTAACTAAGTTTAAGACATGAGAGTGAGCAAATAATTACGGAATGTTTCCTTTAAATTTGATTTGAAGAAAAATAAAGTGAATCTCTTATCCTTGTACACAGAACTTTGATTCTTCTAAAAATAATCTGGCAATTTGGTGGGAATTTGAAATATTTGTTTGCAGTTCCCAGCTTGTAAGAATTTATAGTACAATTTGTGCTTATCTCATTCACTGTTGTTTGAAGTATGTAGAACAGATACATGGCAAAGGTTATCTGAAGCGTGTTCTAGGTAACATTTATAAAATGGGTAATTTAACTGAATTGTTTTTATTTTGACATTATTTAACAATATATGGTTATATAAAAACAATAGATGTACAATATTTAAAACAGTAGTGTAGTTATTTATCAACTGTATGACAACTGTAAAGTGCAGTATGCTACCAGTACAGACAGAAAACAAAAAAACAGATACAGTGAAGTCAAAAGGTCTCTGTAACGAAGAGTCAGACGAGTTAAGATCCATGTGCAGCTTGTTTTATTAGAGTGGTCAACAGGCAAAGTTATCAACAGCAAACAGGTATGGCAGAGGTAAAACAGTATAGTAGTTGTAAAACAGGCAAAGGTCAGGGCAGGCAGCAAACAATCAATCTTCAAAACATGATCAGCGGCAGGTACGTTGCATCATGGGAGATGTAGTTTGCCCTCTGGTTGCACAGTGGAGAGAAGGCTGAAGCCTCCACCGTCTCAAACCACTACAGTGTAAATACTTTGAAAATATTATATCTTATATCAGGAAAAATCTCATGATCCATGTTATCCTAAAATCATTTGAGAATGTTTCAAAGAGCGTCAATGAAAACAATGGAGTACAAAGGAGTTTTCATTGTCAGTATCAGAAATGTGCTTATGTGTCATTAGTGAGCTAGAAATAGTGCAAAATTGATTTTTCTCCATGAAACATCTTAAAACATTTTGTTGTACAGATTTTCAATGTGGTCTCAGAGTATTTTGTACAAATACAAGAAGATAATAAAAGATTAATAAAACATTATGCTTTTCTGCCCTCCAGAAATACTTTCCTGGGTCTTATTTATGTTCTGTACAGTTTGTCCTACCTGTTATGGGGGGTCATGTACAACAGACTGTCTCATCATCACAAAAAACTCGACCTAAAGAAACAATTGAAAGCTTCCGGTCAGGATGGCACTGGTGTAGCTGCTAATGGTAACGAGAAAGTCCCATCAGCTATCGTGAAATGCAATGATAATCCAGACCTTGAGTCCACTATCTGAAGTTAAGCATCCAAAGCTAACTTCAACATCAAACATGTCTTATCTAATAAACAGAATGGCATGTCAGTGAGGGTATGGTCATACAATTGTGTTAATTTGTTCATTTATTGATTGGCTCTAAGATTTTACACACGTATTAGATGCGGGTTAGGAAGTTTGCTAGATTAAACTATATGTTCTGTTTGTTTAGGACATTTAAATAGTATCAGACCCAAAAACTGTGAGTATTTGAACTAGAAAATCATTTATTTATACTCAAAGAAAACACATCTAGGTTTGGATAATGTAGCTCAGACCAGAACATTGTTACAGAGAATCACTGTTATTAGTCTCAGGCCATTGTAAAATTATTATATCATGATAATAGGGGAGACTGTGGAATGTTGTAACACATTTTTTTCAATATATGTAACCCAGTGTTTGTTTCTTTGTTTTCTGCACTTATATGTCTTAGAATTCAGTTCTGAAACAATTGTAAAACATTACAACTGCGTGCATGCATGTGTTATTGCTGCCTTTTTTGTTGTGTACTCATTGTGGTTCCAGTAAAAGTCTATTGTAAAGTTTTGTTACAACCCTCCTTGTCTGTATAGCAATCTTGTTTTTTTAACATGTACAAATAAGATCGATGAGACCAGTTAACATGTATTAGCATAATGCAAATGAAATTATAAAACAGATTTAAAATGATAATTTCTCGCTACATTTATTTTTACTGTAAATCTTTATATTTTTACAAAGAGACTTTTACTGTCACTTCAGATGGTCATAGTGATTTCACACCAGTAGCTATTTTAAAATAATGTTGGTGTTACAATTGACCCTCTCTTTCCTATACATTCATATAGGGAGATTCATATTCATTCATTGCATTGGCCTGTTTTTTCATTTTTGTATACATTGCACTGTTTTGTAAATCTCTGGATTGAATAAAGTCTCACATTTGTGGCTGTAAATAATGATGGTTAGTACATGGAACTTTGGAATCTTTGATAACATTGCCTGAACTGATCTTTTTGTCATTATGTAAATTACACATTCAATTACACTAATTACACTACTTTAGTTACATGGAAGTGATGGTTTACTACTGATGTAAAGAATACTACATTGGATGCCATTATTTAGATTTGACTCTGTCTAGTGTGTAATACACAAGAAGACTTTATTTTGGCAGTGTTTGTTTATTGCATAGTCAATTATGTCGCAAAAAATTTTCCCTTTCCCAGTTATATTTAAATAGGTTATAATGTGTATGAATAAATCTACCTAAATTTAGTGTCTTGTTGAAATTTAAATATAATGATATGACTGTCAACACTATTTACTGTTCAACCTTGTTAATATAGTAATCCCCCTCACTCACTCACACACAAACTGAAACTAGATTAATTTTGCGGTTACATTGAAATTATATCTGCAATGTAGTCTGGTGATGCAGGTTTTGACCCGCTTTTTACTAAACTATTAAAAAGAACAGAACACAACAACCAAACTTGGCAATCAGTACATTTTTCACTGTACAATTTCTTGGATGAACAGATTTGTGTCCCACAGGTTTAATGTTATCTGGGTTTTGGCGACATGTTGGGATGGGTAGATGATGTCAGTTTTCTGTTTAGGGTGATCTGAGAAAGGTGCATCTTGATTGGATCAACAGAATGTGAATGCCAATCTGCTGACAGTGAATGTGATGTTAAGCATTTCATTATGGTGTTTTGGCTATGAGCTGGTGAGTTTGACTGATACTTTGAACATGAGATGGATAAACTTTATTTCTGGAAAGTTCGTCAGTAATCTTTTAAAATAAAATGATAAAACATTTTTTAGGCATTGCATTACGTTCAAATAGTGAAAAATTGTGACACTTTGTGCATCTATAAAATGTTATACAACCAATGAAACATCATAAAGGAATAAAAAAATATGTAATCAAATCAGCACCACAGTTTGTGAGATTCTACTGTGAGTAACTAGTTAAAATGACTCCCATACAGCAGCATGTATTGAACTGTGTGTGTCCTCCTGAACTGACGTGTTGCTGGAATACAAATGTGCAGCAGCTTTTTGTGTGTTGTTTTTGTTAAGCACAGGCTAAGGCAGAGAAGCACATCTGCTGTCCAGGGAGGAATCTCTCTGTGCCCTGTGTAAGGTGCAGCACACTTTAGCACGATTCGTTTCTTTCTGTTTTTTTTAAATCCCTGACTTTCATTTTCACCTCACTCAGGGAACGGCTGTCTGCAGGCTTTCTTTCTGGAAGGGGGTAATTAATCTGAGGGGATTAGTTCCCCTCAGAGGAGATTATTAGGGGATTATTCTAATTTAGTGATAAAAAACTTTTTAAAACTTTAAAACCAATTTTTTAAACCAGATTTTAAAACCTATTTATTGTTTGAAAGTTTGTGTGTAACTGAACTATGTGTTTGTGTGACTGTATGAACTATGTTAAATTTTGATACACTAGTACTAGTACTAAACCTACATTTAAAATCCTTTAAGCTTTGTTTAATCAACTGGTTCTGTAATATAATAATTCCTTTTGAATGTGTTGTTTTGCATTGTATGGATATTTTATGTTCACTCTTATGTTGTCGAGGTACAAGATAATCTGAGAAATTAGATGAAGACTATAAAGAATGTAATCATTTGAACTTTCTAGACAAGAAGAGAGCTTTCAGAATTCCTTTTTGTGCATATGTCCTCCTTAAAAGAATAGTTTAGCCAAAAAAGAAATGTGTAATCATTTACTCATCCTCATGTTGTTCAAAACTTGAATGGCTTTCTTCTGTTTAACACAAGAGAAAATTTTACCATCCCATTAATTAAATGTAGACTGAGGCTCTCAGTCTTTAACATTCTGCTAAAGATCTCCTTTGACTTTTGTTACATTGTCACTTATGTTCATGCTACTCCTAATAAATAAAAGCACTTTTCATTGCTTGTTGTATTGCAGCTGCCCACACATAATAGTTTTTCCAGACAGCAAAAAGGGTTACATAGCAGTGCAGTACATTTTATACTAAATAAACAAATACAGACACACATGCACAAAGTAATGGCAAAAAGACAAATCCAGAATACAGAGATAGAGAACATATAAAAAGGACAGGTTTTAATAAACATAATACATTTACCCTCCTTCTGTTTATTAATTAGAAATTAAACTGTTAACACTCAGACTGGTATCTGGTTAGTTTAGGTTTAACCATTTTTGAAAGATTTTTTAAAATGTATGTACAGTAGTGTAACAGCAAAATGTCTGAGCCAACTGCAGAGGACTAAACGAACCAGCCCTGCTGCTCCAGTCTAAAGGTACTTTACTGGGTGAAACAATTTTAACTTTATTTGGCAGTTTTGATTTACATAATCACATGTTATCAATGATCCTTGATAATTCAGTTTTATTTCTATAGTACTTTTCTCAGTGTGCATTGTTACAAAGCAGTTTGTAGGAACTTTATTTTTATTTGTGTTTGTTTTAATTACTGTTTATGGCTGTTACTGTTTATTTTTCACTCATTTTTCACTGGCACTTTTTACTGTAACTTTTATTCAAGAGTGCATTCTCCTTTGTCTACTTCTCCAAAGCTATGTGTGGAGCCCACATGAAGAGCAGCATCACTCAGATAGAGAGGAGACTTGACCTAGCCAGCTCTGCTGTTGGTCTTATTGATGGTAGTTTTGAGATAGGTTTGTATGAGAGCACTGACATAGTAGTAACAACAGCAATGTCATGGGTTTATTTCCAGGGCCGCACAAAACTAATAATACTTTGTACCTAGATGCCCTTTTGGGAAAGCTTCAAGTTTTTGTTGTGTCTTCAATTTAATTTTAATAGAGTTAATGCAATTTTTTAATGTAGTAAAATAAATTATATTGTGTATATCAATAGACGCAATTGACTTCCTTATGGCTGTTACAGCTCTTACTGGACTTCCACACTTCTTCATGGAGTGTACTTGTGTTTACATAAACATGTTATCATCTCTCTGTAGCAGGCAATGGTTATATTTTGCTACAATGATTTGCTAACCCTGTTGGTTGTAAATCCTACAGGTAAAAATATGACACAGCAATACAAGACTTTAACAAAAGTTAACAAAACTCTCAGTGTAGCGCTTGCCAATATCCCAAGGTTCAAAGGCATTACACAAATGTACACATTAAACTAGTGCCAGATACTGATAATTACATAAAAAGTCAGAGTCATATTTAACCCTAAATACAAAAAGAACAAATATGTTATATTTTGCTGCTTCCATGTCATAAGTGAAGAAAAGTTAATAGGTTTTGTTTTTTTGTCATTTAATTGTTTGATATTGGAGTGAATTATCAATCATTTTATTGTTTTTCATGAGTTTAATAAAATTCCAGGATTTCATTATTATTTTTTAAGTAAAATTATTTAAACCTTTGTTTATTGGTTATTATTTTGGTTATTATTTAAACCTTTGTTTAAGGTTTGTTGTTCCAATTGTACACTGTTAACGATTGCTGTTAATTCACGGCACAATTTTAACAGTATAATCCTGTTATGTTCAAAAGCAGTGCATTGCTGTTTTTTTACTGTTGTTGAAATGACAGAAATAACAGTATTTCGGGAACAGAAAACACGTGGATTTTCACCCGTCTTTATTCTGAAACTTAACCGGTAAGTGCACATTTGCCTTGCTCCTTTTAAACAAAAAACACGTTTGCAATTGCAAATAATTGTGGAAGCTGGTACTGTAACTGTTTTATACGTTCATTTCAGTTCTAAATACGTCAACGTGCCAACTGCTTGATAGAGTGGAGCTGGATTTCTTATTCAAATATTCCCCGATTATAAGGTGAGTTCAATAAAACATGATATACTATAAACTCGTCTGCAAAGTAAGCCTTTATACACTGTAGCAACAAAGTGATATTTATGTCTCTATAGCACATTGAATTTATCGTCATCTGCTAATTTTAGCTTGCTATCTTTTCATTTATTGCCTAATATACCTTAAATGTATATTAGACACAACGTTTATTTCGGTAACAGTGCTTGTAAATTTGGGTAAGCTTGTTATAATTTGCACATAACTGTATTCTGAGGGGAGTTTTTCTGTACTAGTGTTGCTGTTTTGTTTTTTAATGTTGGCTGTATTTTGGATTGCTTCGATCAAAGTTAGTTTGATAGAATAAGTCACGCGATTGAATACTTAGTAAGAATAATTCCTGTTCCTGGTCAAAAGTGTAGTGTTGTTGGTTCATATTGTAGTGCTACTTTGTCCAGTACAGCAGGCTAATGGACATTTTATTTTAGTGGAGATTTTTTGAGTTACGTTTGTTTGTGCCCAATGACCATTTTGACTTGCCAGCATGTTTGCATGTCAGTTATGTGGGCAACAATGCAGTACTCCAGTAGCCTATGTGAAGCACATGAGGATTCACAGCAATATCCCTAACTTGTTTCTTCATTGTTGCATCCAGGACTGTAACAGGAAGTTCACAAAATTAACAGCTTTGAAATCACATCTTTACAGACACCACAATGCATGTGTGGTGGTGCCTACATCACATTTGTACCCTGTAGTAGACCTTGCATGCCATGTGGACTTGTGTAGTACCAAATGTGATACACTAACTCAGTTTTATTCCCATCTTAAAGTGCACATTAAAGAGGGACGAAGAGTGACATGCCCCTTTAAGCACTGTGATAAATCATTTTCAGTGATATCTACCTTTACCTCTCACATATCAAGGAATCATAAAAATTCAACAGAGGTAAACCTAAGTGAATCCATTGTTGCCCCATCACTTGAGACTGTAGCTGAAAGCTTTCGAAATATTGACAGTGATATGGTGACAGAAGAACATACTGGTGTAGTTGGAAATAGTGAGAATTTAGAGGTTAGTCCAGAAAATATCAATGAGACATTGTTTTTAAAGAATCTGGCTCTCTTTTACCTGAAATTACAGGCTAAGTTATTGCTTCCATCGTCAGTCATTCAGACTATCATTGAAGACATGCAGTCAGTTTATGATGTCAACCAGTCACATCTACTCTTTAAACTAAATGAGAAATTGGTTGCACTTGGGGTTACAGAGGCTTCCATTAATGATGTCATGGACAGTCTGAAAGCAGATGATCTCTTACGAGCATGTAATAGCCACACACTAAAAACAGATCAGCGCAGGAAAACAGTGTTCAAGAACAGTTTTAATTATGTTGAACCTATGCCCATTTGTCTAGGACATAATGAAGCTGGCAAAGAGTGTTTTTTACAGTACGTCCCCGTAAAACAGACGATTGAGGCCCTTTTTCGTTGTGAGTCGGTCTGGAATCAGTACAGAGAAGTACACAGCCGTATCCAGTTGAAGGATATATTTGAAGATCTGTGGGATGGTGAAAACACCACAAAAAACTTGGCTCAGACAGAGAGGTCATCTTTAGGCTTGATACTTTATCAAGATTCATTTGAAGTTGTGAATCCCTTGGGGTCAGGAAAGAAAAAACACAAAATACTGTCCATGTATCTCACACTTGCAGACCTATTGCCACACAACCGGTCAAGTATTGACCAAATGCAACTGGTTTTTCTGTGTAGAGAACAAGATTTCAAGTATTTTGGTCAGGAATTGGTCATGGGATGCTTGATGAAAGAACTTCAAGACCTTGAGACTAATGGCATAGTGCTACCTGATGGACAGGTATGCAGAGGAATCTTGCGAGCCATTGCAGGAGACAATCTCGGTTCACACAACATCGGAGGTTTTCTTGAAAATTTCAGTGGCAGTAGGTACTTCTGTCGATATTGTGAAATTGACAAAGATGTGTTTCAGGCAGATCCTTTGTCCAAAGCCAACACTCGGACACCAGAGTCATACAAAGAGCATGTTCAGAACCTCGAGGATTCTGTTCATAGTGGAGGTATTAAATTTGACTCCTTATTCAACAGCCTGTCTATGTTTCATGTCTGTCAACCTGGGTTGCCTCCGTGTCTTGGGCATGATTTGTTTGAAGGTGTTGTTGCCTCTGATCTTGCATTGTGTATCAACCATCTTGTCACTGTTGACAAACAGTTCACTTACACTGAATTAAATCGGATGATTGATCAGTTCCGATATTTAGGTAATGATGCAAAGGACAAACCTTGTGAGGTGAGACCAGGAAGTGATAGACTAAGTGGCCATGCTGTGCAGAACTGGTGCCTACTGAGACTGTTACCAGTGTTGATCAGAGGGAAAATTACTTATCCTGCTGACAATGAGATCTGGCAATTGGTGTTACAACTAAGAGAAATTGTGGCATTGATTTGTGCACCAGCAATTTCTGCTGACCAGATAGGCTATTTAAGGGTCCTTATTGAGGAATACTTGCATTCCAGAAAACAAGCCTTTCCCCATCATCGGCTTAAACCTAAGCATCATTACATGAGCCACTATCCAGAGCTCATCATTCAGTTTGGTCCACTTATTCGCTTGTGGACTATGAGGTTTGAAAGCAAGCACACATACTTTAAACAGTGCACAAGAAAACTGCGTAACTTTAAGAATGTGTGCTCAAGCCTTGTAGAAAGACACCAGCTTTTACAAGCATATCTTAGCGCTGGCAATCTCTTCCCACCATCAGTTGTAGTAGAAAAGGCAACTGAGTTTTTTCCATGTGACTACAGTGATGGCATCAGGGAATCAGTAGCGAATTATGATTTTGGACCTGAAAGTACTTTAATTGGTCATGAAGCAACTGTAAAAGGAACCAAATACAAAAAAAGCATGTTTGTTGTTATTAGTAAGGATGAGGATGGGCTTGAAGTTGGTAAGATTATTATGATACTTAATCATAAAAACTCTGCAGTCTACTTCGTTACTGAAAAGTATAAGGCTTTGTGTCTACATGATGTAGGTGTTCACTGCATCACACCAATCAAGAGCTGTTACTACTGTGTGAACCAGGAGGACCTACTGGATTATTACCCTCTACCTCAGTATGCAATTCATGACATGGCATTAATTGTTCTTCACCATTCTTTTCCCTCTTTGTAGGGCAATGAGCATTGTGAATGAAGATCTGAGGGGTATCATCCTCAGAACTTTGCCAACAATTTCCAAAGACACTCTACAGGCATTGATAGACAAGCTATTAAACTCCGGTCTGGAATCTACACAAGACCTGAAATATGTGACTCAAGAAGATATTGCTGACCTACTACCGGCCATTCAACTACGGAAGCTTCTGGAAGCTTTTAAAAAAGGTAATAAGTAGTTCCCTTCCAGAACAGCGAAGTAGTTGAATGGCCGGTAGTAGGTCAGCAATATCTTAAAACTTGGTTAATCTCATAATTCATCTCTCATTATTTACAAGCCTTAGAGGTGACCTTAGAGAAACTCAGAGTTTTTTTTTTGTTTGTTTTTAGAAAACTTGGTTAATCTCATGTTAGTTGCCTCTGCTTTTCCTATTTCAGAGGCAGAGATGGTCTCTTTGGACCTACAAATTCTTCCTTCCCCTACACCACAAGTCAGCTCTCCTTCAGTCTTTCCTTGCTCCAGTGCATCAAGTGGACTCTCAAATCAAGAATCTAGCAGCTCCGAAGACTGCGGTCCATCCTCCCAAATCAAAAAAACATGGCCAGAGACATTTCAGATTCCTTGGACTGCAATGCCCGTGGACATTCGTTCAGCGCTGGCTGATGGCAAGAGACCTTCACCAGCAGCAAGGCGACAAATGGTCAGAGTTTTGGCAGATGAGATGAGGAAATATGAGCTAAACCCAACACGCGGACAATGTGTCACAGTTTGTCGAAACATCATCCGCCAGTATCCTCAAAGTTTTGCCGATCTCCGTGACAATGGTCAGGTATTAGGAAATGGTTATACCTCACTGTTAATTCAAATTAAAAACCGAATTGAAAATCTGAACCGCACCAGCAGCTTTCGCCAACACCGTTCATCTGGTGATGGACTGAAGAGAGGTCCTACTGATACATATGGCTGCACCAGATTTCAGCCTGATCTCCCACCAGAGGAGACAAACGAAACCATAGAGCAGAAACGTCAGCGACTGGAGGAGATATACCGTAGAGATGGAATAAATGGGGTTGAAAAAGCAGAAGTTATGCAACTTATGGAAACAACCTTTTGCCTCCAGCGGCGGCAAATAAACATATTACCAGCACCCACCATCACTGATTTAAAACAGCAGTGGCCATACCTTTTCACTCAGAAAGGGCTTCATGCTCATTTTGAGCTTCTTACTGATATTAAAGTTGTGCGTGCACTTGAGCTTGCCATGGAAGAGTGTGGAAGAGCCATTGTGGAGTTCTTCAGCAACAAACCCACCAATGCAGATGTCAGGGCAGTCATTTCTCTGCGGCCAGACCTCGAGCTTTCCCTCTGCGTCATCCAACAAGGGCTGATCCTTTTTGCAAATGTAATTTTTTTTAACTGCATACAAGGCATTATTATTAGTGTATTTTGCCTCTATGTCCTCATCATTGTAACTGTGTCTTAGGCATCTTCAACTGCAGCTGATGTAGAAAGGACACTTGAACTACCTGCAACTCCTCGACTGATTCTCCTTGGTATGTATAAAACTATTTTATTACATAAGCCACTAAGGGTGTTTTTTCTGTATTTCAGCAAACATGGTAAATGATTTTGTACAAAGCAATATACACAAATACACAAAATAAATATTCTGTCATCTTTTACCCACACTAATGCCGTTCCAAGCCCTTCAGACTTCATCTTCGGAAAACAAATGATTATATTATTAAAATTCTTTCATCATTTTTGTTCATCAAATGCAAGTTCTTCATTGCTTCAAAACGTTCATAAAGTTGTTGTTAATGTATTGATTTAATTTTGTTCTTTCATGTATAAATCTGGCTAATTTATGTGACTGCTGACATTGCTTTTTCTTGGGAATGTTTTAGGTGAAAAACCAGGAAGCTGCAATAATAAATGGATGATCAGTTTTGAGGCGCAAGTAATTTGTGAGAGCATCCAGCCAAGTTTTCTGTCTGGTCTTGCAGCTGTGTTTTCCATTTTTTACAATTTCAATGTGGAGTACCAAGTGGAAGCTGCATGCACATTGGAATTCATTCAGAGGTTAGATGCTTAGATTCATATATTAATTTCTCTTCACATTCTTATGTAAACTTTTACCCACACTAATTCTGAATGTACGCATTTGTTTTTCAGGCGCTTCATTGGTATAAACCCTGAAAAAGGCACCAAGGTTGGAAACGTCCTATCAAAGCGGACAGGGAAGGTCGCCCACAAGAGAAAATCAGTCAACACTCGGGTTGCCAGTCTACTTAAGAGGCTAATGGACTTCGAGTGGGACTTCATATAAGTGAACCCACTCATTCACTGATGTACCACACACACACACCTTACACATACTTTTCACTCAGGACAAAAACATGCATTTAGTGTGTTAATCGCACAATTTTTTTCAGGTGTTCATTCTTAAATAATTACATTTTGACTTCATTCTACATTTAATTCTTTCTTTAATTTATATTCACTAATAATTCAGTAATTCGGTCATTCTTATTCAATCAGTTCTCTGAGTCATTTAGTTTGTTATGTTATATGAATGTTGTGTTTATTCAGTTAAAAGTTCATTCTGAAGCTTAAGTTTGTTTAGTCATTCCACTAGCCATTGATTTGAGTAATATCTTGTGATAAAAGTGGCTTTTGTTTTTCAAAGGTATAATAAAGCAAGTTTTGAAGTTACACTGCATTGTGTTACATTTTTAATGTTTGTGCATTGTACTAAAACATGTTTTTT
>JAZGTI010010491.1:0-17639 GCA_036877585.1 Botia kubotai | reverse complement strand
AACTTTCTTTTACTATACGAACATGTAATATGTGGCTCTTTGAACAATAAGAAGTCGTCGAAAAATTATCAATACATTACATTATCAATCTCTTGATTACACGTTTTATATTACTCATTGCAAAATTAAGGAATCAGAAACCTATTTTTTTCTGTGGTACTTAAGGAATTAGATTTTTATATAAGCACCATAAAGGAGATTACAAACAAAAAAAGCTATACAATCTGTGTATTTCTTCGGTACTTTTAAGTTATTGTGAATTAGGAAGTCCTTTCATTTCATTGTGTTATTTTATACAAACATTTTGTGTATACCCTTGGCACTTTTAGCATACTAGCTAATTTTAGCCAAACTCAAACTACGTTTCAGTTGTCAATGTGTGCATTATTTCTTCCTTTTCCTTCGTGTCAAATAAGTACAACTCGATCACTCTAATAAAATACTACAAAATGTACTTACCCACCAGTAGATTTTAGTAAAATAATTAGTAAAGCTTTACAACACACCGGCACGCTTTCGTCGTGGTTATGGAAAGAAAAAACGTGTTAAGGCTTTCTCGCAAGATAATGTATTGTATTTCAAGATAATCTATCCCATCGGCAGATAATCTATCCTATCGCGAGATAATCTATCCTACCGCGAGATTTGTTACAACATCTTGGCAGCACAGTTTTGCCAATCTACACCCAACTCAGACACCCTTGGCAGCACAGTTTTGCCAATCTACACCCAACTCAGACTTCATATGGTCACCGGAGATATCTGTTTTATATGTATATGCATAAACTTAAACAAAATAATAAAATCGTATTGCAATTTACGGAAAACGGGTAGAATTATGACTCAAATTCAGTGGCTTTGCAATCACTTAACCACACAGGGCACTTTGTGAATATTCATTAAACAAGATGTAAATACAAATTACGTTTATTTCATTACAATTTCCTGTTTTTTATTTATTTATTTATTTACTTATTTCTTTATTTATTTTTAATGGGTAATGCTTGACTAGACGTGGTCATCTTGAAACTACTTGGGGCACTTAAATAAATTATTACAGTAATAATCAAGGTGTAAGCACAATTTCTTTTGCATATTTTATACTGATTTCATATAGGGTCATCATGGACTATAAATGCATGTGTAAAGGACGTCACCTTGTGGACGTTCTCTCACAACTGGTTCACAACAGTGTATGTATTGAACTACACGGAGCTAAAACTGAAAATAACAATTATATATGCAACCCCCGAGAACTGTAGATATGTACAAACGTATCTGAATGCATTTTTAGGAAGAGTTCTGTGTTACATATTTTTACGTATTTATGCCATCCTACCGCGACTATTTTTGGCCAGGGACACGACGTTGCCACCGGACCAATGTTAGCTGGGACCTAATTAGTTAATAGAGTCCACCTGAGTCTCAGTATAAATACACCTGTTTTGTGAAGGCCTCAGTGGTTTGTTAGAGAAAACTAGTGAACAAAGAGCATCATGAAGACCAAGGAACTCACCAGACAGGTCAGGGATAAAGTTGTGAAGAAGTTTAAAGCAGGGTTAGGTTATAAAAAAATATCCCAAGCTTTGAACATCTCAAGAAGTACTGTTCAATCCATCATCCAAATATGGAACAAGTATGCCACAAACTGCAAACCTACCAAGACATGGCCATCCACCTAAACTTACAGACCGAGCAAGGAGAGCACTGTTTAGAGAAACAACCAAGAGACCCATGGTCACTCTAGAGGACCTGCAGAAATCCACAGCTCAGGTGGGAGAATCTGTCCACAGGACAACTAAAAGTCGTGTACTCCACAAATCTGGCCTTCATGGAGTGGCAAGAAGAAAGCCATTGTTGAAAGAAAGACATAAGAAGTCCCGTTTGCAGTTTGCCACGAGCAAATGTGGAGGAATGTTGCCATGTGGAAGAAGGTGCTCTGGTCAGATGAGTCCAAAGTTGAACTTTTTGGCCTAAATGCAAAGCGTTATGTGTTGCGGAAAAGTAACACTGCTTATTACCGTGAACATACCATCCCCACTGTGAAACATGGTGATGGCAGCAGCATATTGTGGGGATGCTTTTCTTCAGCAGGGACAGGGAAGCTGGTCAGAGTTGATGGGAAGATGAATGGACCTGTTGGAGGCTGCAAAAGACTTGAGACTGGGAAGGAGATTCACCTTCCAGCAAGACAATGACCCTAAACATACAGCTAGAGCTACAATGGATTGGTTTGGATCAAAGAATATTCATGTGTTAGAATAGCCCAGTCAAAGTCAAATACCCCAAAAGACTTGCAGCTATAATTGCAGTGAAAGGTGGCTCTACAAAGTATTGATGCAGGTGGGCTGAATACAAATGCACACCACACTTTTTAGATTTTTATTTGCTTAAAATTTTGTGCTACTTTGTGTTGGTCTATTACATAAAATCTCAATAAAAACATTTAAGTTTGTGGTTGTAATGTGACAAAATGTGGAAAAGTTCAAGGGGTATGAATACTCTTGCAAGGCACTGTATCAAAAGTAAATGGTGTCCTGCATCTAGACCATAGGAGGGATCATTTTATTTGTACATCATTTGTTTGCAGATTACAGAATTTTATCTTGGTGAAATATACTCTGCCAATTTCTTGACCATAGTTTTGTCATCCTGACATGGTCTGTGTTTTATGTCAGAGCGTGGGCTAGATTCCGACTTGTCCTGTCTGTTCCTGGTTTGCGTTCTGAGAGTCGGAGTCTAGACCCGCGCTCTGGGTGTCCGTTCTATGTGGAGGCACACGGCTTCGGTTGTTTACATCTGCCATGTGCTCTCCGGTCTCGCGTCATTACTCCACCCCTTTGTTTCCTAGTTCAGTTTTGACTGACTTGGCATGATGCTAGCATGGCTTAACATGACTTAACGTGAATCAAAGTAGCCAACTTCCATGGCTATGAAGTTGAAATGTAACCATTTATTGCTGCTTACTAAGCTGAGCGATATGACCCCACCACCAAGTCTTTACGCCATTCTGATGCAGAGCTATGACATCACAAAATTGAACGCATTGTTAAGTCTATGGAATTTTTCGCCCACTTTTTCGTACGCCCTAAAAACATCGTACAGATCGCATATAAAAGTCATAGCACACCTTTCCTAAATAAGCCAGTCGACACCTCATTCATGTGTCAGTCGACACCTCATTCCTCTCCTTAATAAGCCACACTTTGACACCTCATTCATGGGTCCACGACAAACCGTGCGAGACGAGTTACGTGCCAAAGTTTTGTCCAGAAAAAGAAGTAGTAAGCAGGAGAGTAATAGTGAGTAATAGCTTCGCAAGCACCACTAATAATAATAATAAAGCATATTTAAATAGTAACTAGCTATATGTATGATCTATGTATGTGTTTTTTGTTGCACTATAATAATAGTATAAAAACGCCTAAATGTCAAACCCAATTTATTGCTCGATATATTTAATAGAAAACAGGTATGACGAATAAACTGCGTGACCCCATTAAAACGAATGTGCTATCAGGGTGTGAAATGAGACGCTCTCTATGACCATGTAACTCTGTCGTATGCTGCAGCTTCCGTGCAAATAACAGAAATTTACAGCTAAGAAAAGCAAGAGATCAAAATAATGCGGATTATAGACACACAATCTGTCCTGCAAATTCGGGGCGCACCGCTGTTCCAAATTCTGTGATAGACTTTCACGAATGAAGCTGTGATTAACACATTTTCGGCATTTTACAAGATCTTATACCGTGGACATGAACGACGGGCAGATGATGCGATGCATTTACCATGCTGACGCTGGACACTCCACAAGCATTCATAGGCATTAACGCGCTATTATCTTCCTTGTTTTAAGGTACATTGTTAATATTTTTCTGTTTCTGAATCAAAAAGGTTTAACTGAAGGGAGTGCTGGGTTCAACGACACAGGGATGCTGTTAGTGTACCGCCTAGGAGAAGCCTAACGGACCATGATGAAGACCGAACCCTCATCTTCTCTCAAGCCAACGAGTACAACCGCGCTCCGTAGCCCCTCACCTCACCGCAACGTGTACGAAGCGGCGGGGATTCAGGCGCTGAAGCCAGCAACCGATGTCTTAAAAAAGGGCGATACTCAGGATGGCAAGCCGAATCCCACTGCCCGCGGTCGCACGTACGGCTCGAACGTACACCGCATCAAGAACATGTTCATGCAAATGGGCGCATCGTCACCCACCGAGACTGAAGACCCGCAAAGGGCGAACATTGACTGTAAAGCGGTGCGTCTGACGCTCCCGCGCGCCGGAAGCCTGAACGAGAACGTGGATCACAGTGCGCTTCTCAAACTTTTTGATAACAAAACGGACCCATCGCCCAGGCACTCCAAGCTGCAGGAGACGAGAAAGATCTTTGAGCATCAGAATCAGGAGAAACAGGCGGCTTCTAATTGGGTATTGCTGAAGAAAGAACGCGCTGCGGGACTGCAGGATGCGTCGCGTTTGGATGTGGCGCGCTTTAACGGCAGCACGGAGTCTTTGGATAGCCTGGATGCGATCGGCGGAACCGGCGAAGCCGTGTCGCCTACCGTCAGCCAGCTCAGTGCCGTGTTCGAGCGTGCCGCGGAGCTGCGAAACAACCTGCATCGGCTGTCCAACACGCCCCCACTACCTCTGCGCGGAGTCATCGGACGGGTCGGTTCGCTCAATTCAAAAGTCATCACCAAACGACTACACACGTTTCCTCCGTGCACAAACGAAGAGGATTGTGTTTACCTGCAGCAGGTGGAACATAATGGAAAGTTCAACAGCCTGAATGGAGCTTCTGAGGTTCAAAGCAGTCTCAAAGCTGTAGACAAGGAGACCTTAGATAGTATGAAGACAGGGGAGATTGATAATTCTAGTGTCACTAAATTCAGAACTCCTGATGCGTCCAAGTCAGGAGAAACTGCCACAAAGGTGCAAGTTACTCTTGTTGCAGCAGGTGTACATACCTCTCTGGGAAATGGAGGAGTTTCCTCCAATGGAGAAGCTCTGGACAGAGACTCTTTGGAGGCTGCCATTACCAAGGATGGAAAGGCAGAGGATGGTCTGTTAGGACATTTATGTTCATCAGTGGGGTTCTGTAAGAAAAAGGATAATGATGGCACTCTGAAGGAGGATTACTCTACAGCTGATTTTGTGGAGATCAGTGCCTACAGCGCAGTGGGAAAAGACCCTGCTGGTAGTCATCTTGAGGACGAGGAGGATGAAGAGGATGAACCAGAATCAAGCTGCACTGAGCTTCCTGGATTACCTGTGGAGGAGGATCCGCCCCCAAGCAGGAAGATTCAATTCAGTACTGAACCCCTTAAGGTGAGTTTATAATCAAACTGTTGCAAACATAGATGAATTTGATTTCTTAGTATTCAGTTGTCTTCCTCTATCACTGTAGTAACAGCATTCAAACTGAGCTGGATTTACAGATTTATGTGAAGCCTGATGATCTATGTTATTCCAGCAGAATTATGACAATGTATCAAAGAGCATCTTATGTGCTTCAGGGAAGCAATCTATATAAATTTTGCACAAAACTTTAACATTGACTGTCTCAAATGTGCTCACATTTGATTTGTGATCTACAAATACTGTCTAATCTAAACATTTCTTAATTTATATACAATTGTTTTTGTTTATTTAAAGACTTTCATAAAAAACACAGATTTTAATGCAGATTTAAAACTTTTGGTCTTCACTGTATGTCATATACAGTATAATTTTTTGTATTTCATCTTTCATCAACATTTACGTACGTATTATGTACAATTGTGAATTATTCATTATTAAAATTCTGAGCTTTTTTTAGCAGATGGGTGCCAACTGTGTTTACCTGATGTGAAGAGATTTACTTATGGTGCCTTTTTCAGTCTCTAGATGTGCAAAGCTGGTAGAGACATACCCCCAAAAACTTGCAGCTGTAATTGCAGCGAAAGGTGGCTCTACAAAGTATTGACGCAAGGGGGCTGAATACAAATGCACAGCACACTTTTCAGATTTTTATTTGCTTAAAATTTTGAAAATCATGTATCATTTTCGTTCCACTTCACAATTATGTGCTACTTTGTGTTGGTCTGTTACATAAAATCTCAATAAAAAACATTTAAGTTTGTTGTTGTAATGTGACAAAACGTGAAAAAGTTTAAGGTTTATGAATACTTTTGCAAGGCACTGTATTGTTGATATTATTTATACGTTTAAATGAACAGTTTTCTGGTCATCATTTGGGTTTTGTTTGTGTAGCTTCTGTTTTATTTCTCTGTTTTAATGTTGATTATAGTGAATAAGTAGATGCTGGTACATTTAAATGATTGTCTGGGGACTGACGTGTATGTGTTTATCTGATGGAGTGAGTGAGCTTCATGCATTATATAATTCAATCTTTTATTTGTAGTGACGTTGTAACTCACATGATATGAATGAAGTCTGACACAAACTGAATGAGTTGAATAGACGCAGTTTGTCTGTCTTGGCATCTGTTCTGTTTCAAGCAGTATAGTACTTGTATGCTTAGCTGCTAAAACCAGTGTAAAACCATTTTGCGTGAACTCAGATGACTTGGGTAAAGTGGAGGGTGGCAAGTTTCATTTGCAGGTATGTACTGGCACTACCGGGTGATTTCTGGTGGGCTGTGAGTTTTGTGAGCCAATGGGCATGTTTAAAATCTTTATTAGGGTATACTCACATACTCACGGTGCCCAAGCGCAATTGTCCAGACCTGTTATAATCCTAAATACACTCAAATGTATTAAATTAATTAAAACGTACTATCCAAGTAGTAATAGAATGTGTTTGTTGTCGTAAATAATGAGTAGCTGTTCCGTGCTCTGGTGCAGTTAGCAATCACACTACATGTCGATTGCGCTTGAACCGTGCTCTAGCCCACTTCTTCAAGCGGGCCAGAGCATGGTTAAACTAACCATGCCTGGGTACGGTCGGAGTGTTTACAGTCCAACGTCTGACCTTTGTCTCCCTTACTGGCCACATGATGAAGTTAAGGCAAATTGTGAGACCGACAGGTAAACAAGTGTGATGAATGTCTAACGTGTTCTAATGCGCCATGCATTAGTCAATCAGAATCAGAAAGTTATTTAAAACTATTTGTGATGCAGAGTGGTCAAAGTCCCTTTAAGCAAAGTTTTCACCAGGGCCATCATGTGGTCGTGGTCACACTAGACCCTGCGGTGAACGAACCGAGGGAGACCCCCTGGAACATGGCCCTGCTTCTACAAAGGTCGCCCTGGGCCCTGTTTCCGCTTGCGATTGCCCTGGTCTCTACTCTTGTCTGGGATCTTTGCAGGCTCCAGGCAGCTATTTCAGTCATACCATGTTCAATCTACTTGAATGGGGGTAAACAAATATCTCTAAAATTGTTGGCTTAGGTAACTATAAAAAATATACTGCCCAACCAACTATTAAACTTGACATTAAATGTACCAATAATCTCTTAAGCTCAAACTGCACTTTAAAAAGCAGTTTTCCCAGGTCATTTCAGCTACTGCTTAAAGGCTATTAAATACCTCACAACACTCTGCACAGAGCACCCCCCTCCAAAAAAAGACATTAGTATTTAGCGATGGACAATTAGCTTATTGCACTAAAACCCAGGAATGTTTGTCTTTGTAACGTTTGTGTGGCTGCTCTGTGAGATCATAGACAGACTGCAGGCTGAGAAGACACAGCATTCAGTTTTTGCCAAGGTATGGTTGCCTTTATGTTGGTCAGTCAGTGGCCGTGTCATATTCTCTCTCTCGCCCATTCTGTCACTGTTTCACATTCATTTCTCTTTGTGGGCATAATATGGGAGAGTGTTTCTTCCTAAATGAATTTAACTGCTCTCAGTCAAACACAAGGCCTGTCTGTGTTGGCAGTGGTGTTTGTGTCTTTATTAAACCTCTCTCTGTCGCTCTCTCTTTTTCTCTTTAGGCTGGAGAGGCAGACCTAAGAGGCAGATCTCACACTAACCGCTTTGTTATCATTTTCTACTTTTCCTCTCATTTCCTGTTTTTCATTTGCTCAGTGCTCCTTGTCTCGGTGTCTGTTACATGTCAGGACTCTTATTTTAAAGTTTCTGTTTGTCTCTGGTTTTCACTGTCTTCACTTCCTGTTTGTAATCGCCATCAACTGTTCGCCGTTGATCAACCATGCTATTTAAGTTACCTGTTCTTGCGTTCAGATTGTCGGTGATTGTTTGATGTTGCATGTACCCCTGCTTTTGGATTATCTTTGGATTGCTCTTGTTGATTGTATTTTGGATTGTCCTTGTGTCACGCTGCTGCATTTGTTGTACCATCATCACCTTTACGGTTAGCGTTTATTTTGTTTTTGTTTTCCATTTATTAAATATTTTTGATTATCCAGTTCCTGGATCGTGCTCCTCGTTTTTGCCCTGCAAACACCGTCCTCGTAACAGTATCCTTCCCCAACCCATATTCATATTTAACATTCACATTCTGGTATTCTTGATTTTTGTCTATTGGTTTTCCATGCATTTCTAACTTACATTTCACAAATGTTATTCATATTTTTAATAATTTAATTCTCTCTCTGTCTTCCAGTTCCAAGTTATTTCATATTGCTTTATTGTCATGACATACATTTGTATGTAGTGTATAGGCATTGTATAGAACAAAAGTAAACAAAAAACAAAAACATACATACAAAAACTTGTATATACACACGCACACACGCATACAGTACATCTATAGTGCCTTGCAAAAGTATTCACACCCCTTGAACTTTTTCACATTTGATCACCTTACAACCACAAACTGTAATGTATTTTATTAAGATTTTATGTGACAGACCAACACATAGAAGCACATAATTGTGAAGTGGAATGAAAATGATATACGGTTTTTAAACTTTTAAGCAAATAAAAATCTGAAAAGTGTGGCGTGCATTTCTATTCAGCCCCCTGTACTGTGATGCCTTTAAATAAAATCCAGTGCAACCAATTGCCTTCAGAAGTCACCTAATTAGTTAATAAAGTCCACCTGTGTGTAGTTTAGTCTCAGTATAAATACACCTGTTTTGTGAAGGCCTCAGTGGTTTGTTAGCGAAAACTAGTG
This sequence comes from Botia kubotai, assembly GCA_036877585.1. Classification (NCBI taxonomy): domain Eukaryota; kingdom Metazoa; phylum Chordata; class Actinopteri; order Cypriniformes; family Botiidae; genus Botia; species Botia kubotai. The sequence goes on along the minus strand of JAZGTI010010491.1, from coordinate 8,554 downwards.
AACAAAGAGCATCATGAAGACCAAGGAACTCACCAGACAGGTCAGGGATAAAGTTGTGAAGTTTAAAGCAGGGTTAGGTTATAAAAAAAATATCCCAAGCTTTGAACATCTCAAGGAGTACTGTTTAATCCATCATCCAAATATGGAACAAGTATGCCACAAACTGCAAACCTACCAAGACATGGCCGTCCACCTAAACTGACAGACCGAGCAAGGAGAGCACTGTTTAGAGAAACAACCAAGAGGCCCATGGTCACTCTAGAAGAGCTGCAGAAATCCACAGCTCAGGTGGGAGAATCTGTCCAAAGGACAACTAAAAGTTGTGTACTCCACAAATCTGGCCTTTATGGAAGAGTGGCAAAAAGAAAGCCATTGTTGAAAGAAAGATATAAGAAGTCCTGTTTGCAGTTTGCCACGAGCCATGTAGGGGACACAACAAACATGTGGAAGAAGGTGCTCTGGTCAGATGACAAAGCGTTATGTGTGGTGGAAAAGTAACACTGCTCATCACCCTGAACAAACCATCCTCACTGTAAAAACTTGGTGGTGGATGTAAACTCAATGTGTATATTAGTCAATGTATGTACAATGCATGTCAATGTATATATGTACTTAGTCAATAATTGTCTGTGTGCTATATGTGTGTGCTATATTCCCGACCGAGACGAGGTAGTCAGCCAGACTGTACTCTGTTTAGTCTTAAGTAACGTTGGAGACAACTTTGCCCTTTAGTTTTTTTTCCCCAGTACTGTCTCTCTCACTCTTTGTTCATAATTTCTTTAATTCTTTCTGGTTTATGAAGGGCAGTAATACTAAACATTTTGTTAGTCAGTTCTGACACAAAGAGGACTTATCTGAGCATTCAATTCTTGTGTTACTTAAAATAAAAAGCATCTTCAGAGTTTAAGTGAATTCAGAAAAAGTTTTTCCAATAAATAAATCGAAGGAAAGATGGCCTAGTTCTGCCCTGCATTGCATTCATTATTAGGTGTGTTTCCCTGGATATGAAGGATTCATCCACAGAACTCAATCTCTCGCCCTTTCTTAGTTTGGCAGTGCTTATAAATAGCAATATTATCGCTGCAACAGCCAGTCCTCCCTTGTGGAGGCTAAAAGTAAAAACTTCCAGCATTTTTCATTAACTCGTTGTTCCTGTCTTCTTTTTCTTGTATACGTACACACTGCCACTGCATGTCATTTTTGGATAATTAAAGGCACGAATTAGTGTAATACCTGTTGCCAGGTCCCTCATTGTTATTTTTTCATTGCGTTTACCTTACCAGATATAACATTTTCAATACCCCTTCAATGTTGTCATGGAAGATAAAAAGTGCCCTGTGGTCCAGAATAAATAAATGTCAGTTATTATTTACACTTAACTAATTTTAAATAATGCTAAAAATTAGTTAATAAATATATACACTCTATTGCCAAAAGTATTCGCTCATCTGCTTTTAGGAGCATATGAACTTAAGTGACATCCCATTGTTAATCCATAGGGTTTACTATGACGTTGACCCACCCTTTGCAGCTATAACGTCTTCAACTCTTCTGGGAAGGTTTTCCACAAGGTTTAGGAGTGTGTTTATGGGAATTTTTGACCAATCTTCCAGAAGTGCATTTGTAAGGTCAGACATTGATGTTGGATGAGAAGGCCTGGCTCGCAGTCTTTGCTCTAATTCATCCCAAAGGTGTTCTATCGGGTTGAGGTCAGGACTCTGTGCAGGCCAGTCAAGTTCTTCCACACCAAACTCACTCATCCATGTCTTTATGGACCTTGCTTTGTGCACTGGTGCACAGTCATGTTGGAACAGGAAGGGTGTAACGAAGCCGGGCTCCCACTATGAGCGAGGAGCGCAAGGACTTTTATTTTGATATTTGGTTTACGTCTCATGTGTTTTATGTCACTTCCTGTTAATCGTCATCACCTGTGTTCTATGATTTCTGTGTGTATTTAAGTTCCGGGTTTTGGGTTGTACCTTGTGGGTTATTGTTAGGAGTTCTCTGGTGTTCGCGGTTCTAGTTCTTGTCGTGTATTCATTCGTATTGCTCGTATTGCTCATTTATACGGTTAGTGTTTGTATTGGTTTTGTGTTCTTTATTAAATATCCTTTATTTAGTTCCGTGTTCCACATCTTCTTTCATTACAAACACTACCGTCAGCCCATTCACCGTAACAAAGGGGCCATCCCCAAACTGTTCCCACAAAGTTGGGAGCATGGAAGTGTCCAAAATCTCATGGTATACTGAAGCATTTAATTCCTTTCACTGTAACTAAGGGGCCAACCCCAGCTCCTGAAAAACAACCCCATACCATAATCCGCCCTCCACCAAAGTTCACAGTTGGCCAATGCAGGCAGACTCAGATTGCCAGATGGTGGTGACATTTTTTGTGAAATTAACTAAAAGCTAAGTTGAACATTCTGTCTTTAAAGTCATTTTATATGTAATATTGTAGTGTTCATTATAAATGATGTTTCAGTGCATATTTTGTTTTATTTATGTGTCCTTGTAACTTGTAGTCTTTAATCAAAAACATTAAACTCCATGCCCATCGCATATGACACTGATTATTTGAACCAGAAATATATTTGAAAAAGATTATTTGAACCGGAAAACATTTTAACTTGTTTTGAGGATGATTTGTGCAAGGACAGGGTTATATAGGCTGTCCAATGGCAAGTGTCCTTTATAACTTGGACACAACTTAAAGTGAAACAGCTGTATTGTACATATTTTGTACAACACATATTTTTATATATATTCAGATATTTAGACATATTTTCAGATAGTATTTAGTGTTTATCAGCAATGCAATATTTTCATGGCTCAGGTATCTTTTTTATTTTTAGCTTATTCTTTAAGTTTGAGCGGCTTTAGGAAAAGTAAAATATAGTCACAATGGATTGTTCAAAGAGAGTCAGAGGGAAAAAACAGTGTCTTCTGAAAAACTCATGTGTGTCTGATGTGTTAGCAGAATGACATTTACTTACTGAACATGCTTACTGATGTTCTGTTTATTTCTGTAACAGAATGAACATTTGTTCATTCGTTTCATTCTTTCAAGAAGCCTCCCCAAGGGTCACTTTAACAGTCTTAATGTACACAGAAGTTTATATGATCTGTTTGTTGTAATTGCAGGGATATGGTGAACAAAAACCACTAAATATATGAATAAATGCATTATATGCATTAAAGCATTTGTAAATAATTCATTGTATAATGCGATGTTAGATTTATTAAATGATACTATGAAATAAACATAAATAGTTCAATATAGCTTTTTACTATTTCATATAACCATATTCATTACTGTTTACAAACAGAATTTTTTTTTTAATCTATTTATATTATTATCTGTGGATCTTATAACTGACACAGAAACAAAATGTAATCAAGCCAGTAATCTCAAAATGACCGAATATTGGCTGATTACTTAGCCTGCCTGATATATCTGTTTATCACTATGTATATGCTAAGGTAATAAGGTAAAAGGTACGTTTTCCTCCCTATCCCCATTTTAAATACATGTCAACTTTGTTTTATGTTGTAGGTTTAATAATTATTTCAATAAGTTTTATCATTTGTTATTTACGGCTCTTGTAGAGCAGCAGAGTCAGGCTGGGGCAGTTTGGGCATAAGAGGGCTGTTTCTGACCATCTGTTAGGAGATGTGACCTAGTCTCACTCTTACATGACTGAAACATCTCTCTCCCCCTTCTTAATCCAGTGTTTGTGTCCACTGGGCTTTTTATTCACACATCAAAGTCAACAAATAACAAGATTTTGCTTTCACAATGTAATGCATATTTCTGAATAATTCAGGATTTTACATAGAAGAAACATAGGTTGGTAGATTTTACTTGATTTTGCTGTTTAGGAATAAATTAGCTAATGGATAGTTGTGTCAATGTGACAGGTGGTTGGAGGGGGTTTGAAACAATAGATATGAATCTACTCAATTCTGGTGTAATAAAATAGGTCAAAGATTAGCTGTGTTCCAGAACCACATCCAGGGGCACATGACATATCTCATCTGCTTACTTCAGTACTTTTTGACAATAATATAACACTTGTGTTGTGATATTCTAATAGGCATATTTTTAAATAATTACTTTTTAGTATTTAAATAAATGATATTTATAATTTCTGTCACTTCATCTGCCACTGATTATTTTTACCGAGCTTGTTGCAGTGCATTGTGGGAGGATGCGTGACTTTGCCTTATGAATTTTGATTAAAAAACATTGCCAGAGATTCATTATAACAATATATGATATGTAAAAATTTGGAGTTTATTTGGAGTTTGTGACCCACAAGAACAATTTTAAAAGTTCAGAATAAACAGGTAAATGGCCATTTACATGCTGTTTATCTAATCATGGTTACTTTTTTTGCAAATTTTCAAAATATACATTTCAAAGAATACATTTCAAAAAGATTGTCGGAGGAAAGTGGAAAACAAAAAGCTACAGTATATTGTAACCATGAAGACAAGGCTAGAAGACATGACAGTATCACTTGAGCTGTCAGCAGAGTTAAAAGCAAAGAAATAGAACAGAGAGAGAGCTAAATGTGCACATAAAAAAATAGATCTAGAGATCTGCTTCACATTGTGCCTATAAACATCCCTTACCCATCACTGTAACACATCTTCTTATCACCCATTGCTTTAATTTGTGCTCTGTGATGTATATTAGGTTTAAATATGCTTGATCAAAATAAACATTTTCATTACTTTGCAGTTCGACTGGGTTACTGGGTTAATCTAAAAATCATAGAGACTTTATAGCTGCTATAAGTGATTTTGTTGTGGAAGAGCATACATACTATACACAAAATATCCTTACACCTGACAGGTAGCCTAATACTGAAATATGTTTGTCTTTGTGACAACCTCAGATTCTGTACAAACAAAACGATTCTGAGTGCAGCCATTTGTCAATCAGAAAAGTAGAGACCCCTCTCTGTCTGTCAGTCATTTTATGGGTTTGGATTTGCTGACACTGGGTTGGCTGACATGACTTTAGAGGATGGGGTTTTGAAGTCAGAAAGTCAGTTAACATAACCGCTAACTGCCACTTTAGTTTATGTGTGTTCAGGTCAGGTTAAGTTAGCGCAGGCTGCTTTTCTGCACTCACTTTAAAATTGATTATATAAAACTTGCGGCTAAGCCTTAGGAGCTTCTGTGAAGTGGGCACACCTGCTCTGCCCACACAGTTTGCCTTTTAATAGAGGTGCACTTCAGTTCTACATTTAGTGCCTCAGTGCATTATGTTAAACTACTACATTTACAATCAATAACCAAAAACACAGAAAGATGTTCAGGTAACTTGAGAGCTGTTTTTAAATCTCGTTATTGTGCTAGCTAACATTGAAAAAAAATTATGAAAGATGGATGTTGAACAGAAACAAACAAACAAAACATAATAGTCTTCAATAGTCTTAACTAGATCAATAGTTTTAACTAGATAACCAACTAGTCTACTAATATAAAAACTCTGAAACATCTAATTATATAACTAATTAACTAATCATATTATAAATAACTAATAATATTATTAAGATTATATTGTAGAGACACATATGGAATGGTATAGAACTGCTTTCTATATTTTTGCCCAGGTGATGAGAAAACAGACAAGAAAAAAACCCATAGACTAACAATGACAGTGTGAGTGTTCAAATTACAAAAAGTTTTGCAAAAACAATCATGCTTAGTTCTAACTGGTTTAGAACTAATTTGGGAACAAGAGCTTATATTTGCTTACCTAAAGATACAGAAAGCCTGCTATATAGGATCATAAACACCAGCATCAATAATGCTTTGTGTTAGGTTTATGGCCTGATGCTGAAACATTAGGCTCGCCAGACTAGACTCTTTAAACCACTGGAGTCCAAAGGATGAGATAAAACATCTTGTTTTATTGGATTTATTTTGCTGGAGAATGCTGTGAACCTAATAAGCAGTAGAGATGTTATGTGCCCTGGGAATATAGAAAACAACAGGTTTATGTTATTAACAGAAAATGTTTTCTTAATTTTATATAATGCTTTCTCTTTACTAATTACTCATTATACTTCATACTTTTCACTCCTAATGAGTAATTATGTTCTGCTGAAACCATAAAATACTTTACCTGATTTAAATGCTTGTTCATAAGAAGGCCCCCAACACCTGCTCATCAATATGTGATCAACTTTCAGGTTTTCACAACGTATTCCAATGAGGACTATGACAGAAGGAATGATGAAGTGGACCCCATGGCTGCTTCTGCTGAGTATGAGCTGGAAAAACGTGTGGAAAGACTGGATCTGTTCCCAGTTGAATTGGAGAAAGGTGTGGAAACATCTAATTATTGCATTAGATAACATCAAGCCAAATGCCATTACGTTTGAAGAAACACTACATCTATGCATTTGGCAGACCCTTTTTTATAGCAATTTAGTGTGTTCAAGCTACCTTTTTTCATGGTTTGTGTATTCAGTGTGCATCAGACCCAAAACCTTGGTGTTGGTGAACTTGTGGGAAACTAATGCATTTGAAATACCTTAACACCAGCTGCTGAAAAGGCATTGCAAATAAAGCTCAGTAAAGCAGATGCAGATATCACTGGACCTAATTCAATGGCATTCATACATATTTACATGTGGCTTGTTGTGCTTGAACAGACAATGAGGGTTTGGGTATCAGTATAATTGGAATGGGTGCTGGAGCTGACATGGGTCTGGAGAAGCTCGGTATATTCGTGAAGACCGTCACAGAGGGAGAGGCGGCTCACCGGGATGGCAGGTAAACCTTAAAAACTCACACACACATATACATATGCACAGACTCATGCCCTACAGTTATCTCTTGACTTGATTACAAAATCTCATTACACACTAGTCACAATGTTCCCCTGTTCTGATTTGCTTAGGATCCAGGTGAATGATTTGATAGTGGAGGTGGATGGAACAAGCCTGGTCGGTGTAACTCAAAGTTTTGCTGCCTCAGTTTTAAGAAACACATCTGGCACCGTCAGGTAAGACTAACTGGATGAAAGCCAGTGATACAAAAAAACTTGAAATCAGAGACTTTCTGGTTTCTAGACCAACATGAAAGATCTGATGTCATTTACACCCAAGTATAATTAGATACACAGATAAAGCATCACCAATAGTTCAGCTTTTGCACTTAACTTAAAGCAGACAAAGCACCAAAATAGACATGTTTGTAAGGAATGAAAAAATGAAGATTGTGACCAAGCCAAAATCACTTGAACACACATCACCTCATAATTATGACTTTTAGCTTGTAAGTAGGAACTTCCCTGAAGGCAGCAATAAACGCTAAGTAATTAAAGGCTGTACTTATGACTCTCTCTATGATAGCTTTATTTATATGCCTTTCATTTTTAGCTTTGCACTTTGCGCATTGCGTAAATACAGGCCAGGCTGCAGAATCACTCACATTTGTGTCACATTACGTCTGTAACTTAGCATGCAGCCATATAGTTTACCATACAATATAAAGGAACACAGCTATATACACTGTATCTTTTGGTGAAATAAACCTTTTAATGTTATAAAATTGTTTTTACAAATTGTTTTTATAATAAGTCTTGCCTGAATGCACATTAAGGGTTTTTAGGGAATAAAACTTATATAAAAGGAGCTCTTTTGCCTAATGCATTAATCATTCAGCAAATAAGGTCAGTGTGTGACAGCTGCTATGTTACAAAGCTTGTATTTTGAGAAGACATACTATTATAAGAAATGAACATTTATGAGGGACAGAAGAACAAGGAGAGAGTCATTTGAAAACAGATACCCTGAGTGGACCAGACATGCCCAGCGTAGGTGCAGGCAAGGGGGTTAAAACCGAGGAAGAATAAATGCAAAGAAGGAGAGACAGACTGGAAAAGAGAGAGCCATATAACCCTACTTAAATGCATACAAGATGATAAAGCTGAGCGTCTAAGCGTTTTTTCCTTGTTATCTTCTGGTTGTGATTTCTGTGTATTACTTTGAATTGTCCCTGTTTCATGATTGTTTGCTGCCTGCCTTTTGACCTGGATTGTTTTACCGGTTTTGATTGTCTGCTGCCTGCCCTGATATTGGATAGTAATACTGTTTATGATCATTTTCTGCCTGTACTGTTGAGATCAGGAAACACAGGAGAATCCAAATGCGAGTAATAATAGTTTATTTAACAATTAGGTTAAGCAGGAGAAAAGCACACTGAGTTAACCAGTCCGTTGTATGCTCCACCGCGCCAGTAAGACTCTCAACACAGCAAGGTGGTGTAGTTGACTGTTGAAACTGTAACCTCGTCACTCTGGATGTATCAGCGAAGATCTCAGCGACCTCGTCACTCCGGATGTATCAGCGAAGATCTCAGCGTAGAGAAGGTAAGTACTGTGAAGACAGAAGATCAACAGGAATCTCTCTTGGCTTGTTTACAGGTGAGTAGAAGGGTTAGTCGAGAGGAGAGACGGAGCACGGGAAGCCGGTACGGGAGACGAGGCGGTGCGGGCGAGCAGATGGTTCGGCCACGATGCGGAGACCACCAG
>JAZGTI010010490.1:0-17640 GCA_036877585.1 Botia kubotai | reverse complement strand
GCAGAGGGAGAAGAAAGTGGTACCTGCCTTTGTCAGCGGTTTTGGGGAGAGGCAGATGAAACCCCAGGTGCATACTGAAATTGCCCTACTTCCAGGAGCTGCCTCAATACTGCAGTTCTGTCCTTTAGCAGACAACACTGCCTCCCTCTCCTACCACTCAGTCTTTTGCCATCTGAGCAATAAGCATTTACAAATCAATGTTTTATCAATATCCTTTATCCTGTATCCTTTGTTTGTCTACAAAGGTACTGTATTGTTGGTAACATGGCTACTGCTTCTATACAACTTGAAATTAAGTTTGAGATCAAGGACATTAATGACATGTCTGTCTATCTGAAAACAGTGGAAGGTGCTGCCTTCGTATTGCTTCGACCTATTTTATGTTGCTCTGTCCAATATTTGCTTTATGGAGTTCCAAAATAGCTCAGGAAGAAAAATGGTGCAAGATTATTTTCATCTTACATAACAATCGTTCTATTCGCCAGCCATCACATAGCATATACTGAGAGTAACATAAGCTTTTGCTTCACAAAAGGTTCTTTATAGTGTAAAAAGGTTCTTTTAAACTATAAAAAGGTAAGAAAGAAATGGTTTGGAGCCTTTGGCTAAATGGTTCTTTAGGGAACCAAAAATGGTTCTTTAATGGCATCACTGTGAAGAACCTTTTGGTAGCAAGAGTGTAATTGCGCCTCAGAATTTTGCACATTTTTCTGGACATGTGAGGACAGTATTGTGCATGCATGGAGAGGCATTTATTAGCAGTGTTTATGCAGCAGCATAATGTTTAGGTGCCTCATTTGGCAGACTGGGTGCAGGGTATTGTTAGGATGGTGGGGCAGCATCGATCGGTGGGTGGGTGCTTCGTGAAAATAGTAATTTATGTTTACATTGTTTATGAAAAGTGAAAGTTGCTCTACCAAAGTTTATCTGCAGACCACTTATGATACTTGGAGGGGTTTTCATATTCAGTATATGAGCCTTGCTCATCCTCAGGTATCTTTTCGGGCTGTGGATATTTAATTAGGTTACAGCTTTACATTATGTAACACTAGAGTGTAACACTTGACTCACAGTTACACTAATAATAATATGCAGATAGTTCTGGCACTAAATTCTCATTGAATGAGTCATACAGATATTCTCACACCTGTGATGCAAAATGCATGTCAGTTGTTTTATTATTATAACAATGTAAACAAGCCCTAATTAAATGTTATATTTGAGGGTTGCTGAAGCTTGATAGAATCCTTCAACATAGTGAAAAACAACACCACAGAAACATTTGCAAATCTGTTGTAAAGCTGCTACATGGCTTGATTGGGGTTTTCAGTCTAACACTATTTGGAAGCAGAGAGAGCAGCTTCACATCCTGATAAACGTTTGTCTCCATCTTCTGCATCTGCACTGATTCATACAGCGAAAAACACAGGGCTGTGTTAGGTTTTTTCATACTTTTCCATGTGCTTTATCACTATTGTCTCTGTTATATATAATGTCAAGCATCTGTTTAAAAAACACATACAAAAACTGTATTAATATGCAGTTCTTATCATTACCATGTCTACACTGGCTGTTGATGTTTTTATGGTTCACATGTTTAGAGTGCAGAAACTTCTTCTCAGGACATGTTCCAGAGTGGCACAGCACTCCCATCTGCTTGTCGTGGCTTCTGAGTGAGTCTGAGTGAATGCCAATGCATATGAGACTAAAATTAATATCCAAACCTCTGGCATTCATATGTTTGCTAACCACCTATCCACATCTGTGCAATGCAGCTCATTTTTGCCAGATTCTGACCATGCTGCGTAATTGTGTAAATGACTGAAACAACTAGTTGCGCCTGTGCAAAGCTCACTGCCACTGTGTTGCTAGGGCATTTGCTATGGGTCTGGGCGGTTGTTGGCATGTGGCTAAATTACTATGCTATTACTATTACTGTTACTAAAATGTTCTGGATGGTTTCTACTTTTCTTAATGGTCAAAATAGCACACCACCAAGGGTGTGGCCCAGATCTGGTCTCTAGATGTGTCTTGGCTCTCTCATTCAGTTCACACCGTCAACGACACTTTTTAGAGTGTATTGTAGGTAGACAAACATATTGTACTTTCTTTATTGTCTTTGTGTCATGGAAATTGTCATATTCAGAATGAGCAATTGATTTGTGTTGCTTACAGGTCATGGGTATGAATTCTGGCTTCTGTAGTCTGGAGGCATGTTGTGTATTCTCTCTCCTGCACTAATGCATTACATGACTGACTGCTTCTGCTGTGACAGGGTGATGGTTGTTGTATATTCGCCCCCCAGTGCTGCTGGTGTTGGTCGGCTCTGAGGGTTAGTCAAATGGCAGGCTGGTGTGGGCTTTAGTTGCATGACCGCTGGGTGACATCTATTACACAGAGTGTTCCTGTCTGAGACAAACACAAACTGACAGCTCAGAGTCTCTCTCCCTCTCTTTATCTCTGTCCTCTTCACTTCCCATTAAACCTTGATTATCATCTCAGGGTATAAGTATAGAAAGTTTCAAATACCTCCATCTGTGGTATTTCATGCAAAGGCTGTTTCAAACAGCTTTAGATACCACATAATCACTTATATCCTTCATGAATATGGCTATCACTGAATGCATTTCATCAGGATTGTAGAAAAACTTTATCCACATTGGTGGACAAAGAATGACAAAAATGTTCATTCAATGTTCAATGTTTTATTCAATACTTAAGGAGAAATAGTTAATGTCAATATTTATCATGCTATGTATTTTTATGATATCAGAATATTGAGTATTAAAAAACTGTTCCAAAAAACCATCAGTGACTCTTGAGGTTCTGTTTCCATTGTGAAGGCAGGTTTCTATGTAGGCAGCAGACAGTGAGGCAGCTCACTGAGCTTTGCATCACAGATGTTTGTTTTGAGAGTGAAAATTATTATTGCTTTGTCTTATGTCCAGTTTGCCTAATTGTACAGTAAATCTAGAAAAAAATATTTAGGTCACATAATAAATAGGGAAAAAAAATCTTTTTTCACATAAGAATTCGTCATTTTAGAACTTATAGGGTTGTTTGTTACTTGTCATTATTTTAGTGACAAGTAAGCACATTTCCTACCATAAAATGTCTTTTTCAAAAAACAAAATTGTCTTGAAGTAGAAGTTTGGAGTGCAATAGGACCGGGACATGTTCTTGACAGGTTATATAAAACTGCAGAGCTGCAATTATGAGCCTTCTCTGTACATTTCAGGACCCTGGACAGGGGTTTGCATTTCAGTGCCTTGAACCTTGCATTAGATTTAGTACTAATCATCCTTACCTTCAGGACTTTCAGACCTATCAGTGTTATTACTCTAACATTAACTGTTAGTTGTTTTGTTTCTTCCAAATGAGGGTAGCATTAGAAGCCCAAACTGATGATGTACAGACTCGTGTGTATCCTCTGTCTCTGATGAAAGGGCACCCTGTTTACCCTCATCTGGCATCCAGCTTAGAGGTACTCACTGATTCTTGCTGTGGTTGCCAGCACAATACTACACTAAAAATAAAAAGCAAGACAAATATGCATATGTGATAATGAACTCCTTCCCAGCTGATGAGTGACTGGGCTGATAGATGTCTCTGCCAACCCACCTCTCACTCAATGCTTCCTCAATCTTGGCAGAACATTGCATCCACTGGGAGTTTGGGAATTCTGCCGTACATCGGATAGAATGGTGCATAGCCAGTCGATTCATGGGCTGTGCTATTATAGGCAAAGGTCAAAGTTTGCAACATCTGTGGCCACTTTTGCTTGCTCCTTGGTGGCAACGCCCTGATCATGTTACCCAGTGTTCTGTTAAATCGTTCAACATGACTGTTGCCCATTGGGTGATATGCGGTTGTTCTGGACTTCACACCAGCAACTTCCAGGAGTTCGCGAATCAGTTGGCTCTCAAAGTTGGCACCTTGATCCGAATGGATCCTTTCTGGGAAACCAAAAACACAGAAAAACTTGTCCTAAGTACCTTTGCCACTTGTTTAGCAGATTGGTCTCTGAAAGAGAAAGCACAGGACATTTTAGTGAAATGGTCAGTTATGACCACTTGAATTTTCTGCAGACCCTAAAATCTATGCAGACTAATTCCAGCGGGCATGATGTTTTAATGCTTTCCAGAGGTGCTCTTCCTTCAGGTTCAGGAGTTTTGCTAACAACACACCGCTTGCAGCATTTAACATGCTTATGGACATCCGCTCTAAACTGATCCAGAAGAACCTCTGTCGCACAAGGGATAGGGTCCTACCCTGACCTTGATGCCCAGCTTCGTTGTGAATCCCCTGAAGAACCTGTCTCACAAGAGAAGCCGGAACAACATACTGCCATCTCTTCTTTCCCATCAGGACATCCTTAGACACCCTGTACAATAATCCGTCAAGCATCTTGAGCTTCTACCACTGTTTCAGGGTTTTGAGCACCTGGAATGTCTCTCCAGCTCTTTCCTGCCTGGATGGCTTCCCTCTACTCACATATAACAGAACTCTCGACGGTACCTTGTCATCTTACTGCCTCTGTTGTAACTCCTTCAGTGAGAACACTGGCAGTGGACTGGGACCTGGAGACAACAACTGGTGGATATCCTGAGTGAGCCACTGGACTGCTCTATCAGCCGTGCCTACCTCCCACTGTGTGTGAACATCAAGGATGCCTGACATTTCAGCACAAGTAAGCGAAGAGTGCTCTGATGCCTCACAGGGGACATGTGCAACATTACAGACGTCCACACTTATCCTAAAGGCTGAACTTACACTTATCCTGAATGGTGTCTTCTTGACCTCTTTCTGCCTCTCTCAACTGAACACTGTATGGTTCAGACATCAGTCTCTGACCAACACTCTGATGGATGAAAGGTTGTCTACTTAAAGCGTCAGCGACTACATTTCTGCTGCCAGGTATGTACTGAATGCTAAAGCTATAGGGGGCCAGCTTAGACACCCACCTCTGCTCGCATGCATCTAGTTTTGTGCGTTGTCAAGATGTATATTAACGGATTGTTGTCCATCCAGACAGTGAAGTTGTGTCCTTTCAGCCAGTGACTGAACTTGTCACAGGCGGACCACTTCAGAGCCAGAAATTCTAAACTATGGGCAGGGTACTTGGTTTGTGCTCGTGTGAGGGCTTTACTGGCAAAGGCGATGGGGCGTGCCTTTGTCTCACCTTCTGGTACTTGCGACAGTACGGCCCCCAAACCATTCAAGGACGCATCCATACATAAGATGAATGGTCGGCTGAAATCGGGATGAGCCAGCACAATGGACTCTAACATTGCCGACTTTAATTTCTGGAATGCTTCACTATGTTCTTGCTTCCAATCACCAGAGTTCAGCTTCTTAAAATGTACATCACCTCTTAAAGATACTTTCTTCCCTTTTGGTGCAGCTGTTAGGTTGAACAAAGGTTTTGCAACACTGGAACAGTTCGGGATAAACTTCTGATAATACATCACCATCCCCAGAAATGACTTGATTTTTTTCTGCGAGGGTGTTACTCCATCAGGCATCATAAGGTCTGCTTCGGACACAGCTGATATGGCACTGATCTTACCAGGATCCGTGGCCACTCCAGTCTCGTCAATAATGTGGACCAGGAATTTCACGCTCCTCCTGAGAAAGTGGCATTTCTTAGGGGCCAACTTCAGTCCATGTGCCCTTAGCCTAGTAAACACAAGTTCGAGCCGCTTAATGGCTTCCTCTTCATTGGGAGCTTACACCAGGAGATCATCGAGATACGAGATAACAGAGCAGCGTGAAGAAATTCTGATCCCTGAAGATGTTAGTCATGAGTCACATGAAGCTGGCTGGACTGTTACAGAGCCCTTGTGGCAGACGATTAAATTTACACAGGCCCATGAGGGTCGTAAAGGCAGAGAACTTCCTGTTTTCCTCAGACACAACAATGTTATAAAACCCGGAAGTCAAGTCCATTGCACTGAAGACAGCATTGCCTCCTAAAACTGCTAAGCAGTCTGCCTAATGAGGCAAGGGGTGGGCATCCTTAAAAGTTTGAGTGTTCAGCCAACAGTAGTCCACACAGACCCTAAGATTCCTCCAGAGCACACTTCTCAGCTTTTGATACTGTGGAGGAACATGGCGGTATGGAAGCCTGAAAGGTCGATCATCTGATAAATTAATATGATGGACAAACCCCTCGGCCTTCCCACAATCCAACTTATGCTTTGAAAATACATCCTCATGCCTCTTAATGAGTTGCACCAGCTGACTCTTCCAATAAAAGGACAATTCACATGAGTCAACATCTAGATCACCAAGATAAAGCTCCTGCAAGCTTTCATGAAGTTTGAAGACAGGGCAACTTTCCTCATCACTGACGGTGCCTCCAACAGTGCTCTGGCTCACCATCTCATTAGCGTTGTGATCAGATTGTGCGCCGATAACACATTCAGGAATTGCTCGATTTCAGGTTCTACAGTTGTCTCAGGACGGTTCATGACATTCCAATAGCCACAGTCTTGCTTCATCTGGGTCAGTAAGAACTTAATGACATTAGTTCCCAGAATTAACTGATCTTTCTGTACCAGCACGACTAATGTAACAAGTTGACACTTTAGCTGCAGTGACTTGGACCATGTTAACTTCATGTGAGACAGGCAGTTTCTTAGACTGAACATCCCTCTGGTGTTCATCAATGGCCTCCTGGATTTCTGTAACTGTCCATTTACTAATAGGTTTACACCTAAACACGCTAGAGAGGCCAGGTTCTGGACAGTTTCTGATAAACATCATCGCAATCTCAGAACTCATGTTTTTCATCTCTGCACCTTTTGTCTGCAAATGACTATGTGCTAACTCAGCAGCTGCATTTAACCTAACCCAGTAGTCGACAGGGCACTCATTTACTTTGGGTTGTGTCACATAAAAGTCAGCCAGAAGTTGACATGATCCAGGACTTTCACTGAGGTAACGCCTCAAAACATCATAGATGGTCCCAGAGGAGATGGTTTCATTAGGGCTGCTCTTAAGTCTGACCTTAACAATACTCTTGGCCCTGCCTAGCAGGTGGCTCAGTATCTCATCTACTTGATCCGTATGAGAGCAATCCGCATTATGGAGATACAATTCCATCAACTCGATCCATTCCTGAACGGTGTATTTGTCTGTTCCATCTCCTCTGAACATTGGAGGTTCTTTGACATCTGGCTTGATGATCAGGCTGACATTGGTAAGACTACGGTCTGCGTTGGAAGGTTCAGGTGCAACAGCATTGAATGGGACTGAACTGGAGGGGGTGACTGGGTTTTGACTAGCCAACAGCCTGGAGGCGATGGAATTCCCTATCTGACTGCCTAATTCACCAATAAGACCACGCAACTGTTCTGCAACGTTATCATTAGCATTACTAGAAGTAGAGGCAGTTGGCCCAACAGTTTGATTTGCTGGTGTTTCAGGTGATTGGGGACTATAAATGAACACTCTAGGTTTACCTATAACAGGCTCTTCCATTCCCAACAACCCTCTACCCCTCCCAAGGTACTGTGTCATCATATCCGAGTCTTTCCTCACTCCAGCCATAGTACAGACTTACAAAAATAACAGGATTAACACAAAAGTGAACTAACCTCAGAGAATGTCAGAGAAATATAATGAGGAGAAACCAAAAATTTGATATTATCAGTCTGCAGAAATGTCTCTTTTCCCGCCACAGTCTCTTTTCCTGTTATGGCTACTGGAACAACGGTGAGACCGATTCCTCAGCCTCCACATTCAGCACTCAGTTTGTCAATCTACAGAGAAGTCTCTTGTCACTTTACAGTCTCTTCTCCTTTTACAGCTACTGGAACAATTGTGAAACCGATTCTTCAGCCTCCACGTTCAGCACTCAGACATCACAAACACGTACAACTCCGGCGGTCGGCTGCGGCTGATCCAGTTGATCCAGGTTGCTGCGGCTGATCCAGTTTATCCGGGGTAACAGCACAATTCTTATGTAGCAGTTTTACTCTGGTTGTGATCTTATTCGATAAAGACGATGATGGAGGTCTCAGGTTTTTTTCATTCAGGCTCTCGTTAGCAGAGCGAGAGAGAATACACCTGACCCCGTCAGTGGCAAATCAGATTTTTAGTGGCAATGTACTCAAAGTAATAATTACAAAACATAAGACAACAAAATACAAATCATTGTTATATGGCATATCTGTTACGGAGCGGTAGTGTTTGTGGGGCAAAAACGAGCAGCATGACGCAGGAACTAGATCAAGGATATTTAATAAATGGAAAACAAAGATAAAACAAACAGTAACCCTAGAAGGTGTGGGCAACAACAAATGCTGCAGCAGCGTGACACCATGACAATCCAAAAATACAAACAACATGAGCAATCCAAAGATAATCCGAGAGCAGGAAAACATACAACATCAAACAATCACTGACGATCTGAACACAAGAACAGGGAACTTAAATAGCATTGTTGATCAACGGTGAATAGGTGATGGCGATTACAAACAGGAAGTGAAGACAGTGAGACAAACCAGAGATAAACAGAAACTTCAAAATAAGAGTCCTGACATGTAACAATATCAAGTATTATATTGTGTTTATATGTGCTGTAAGAATATAATTTCTTCACTGCTTACTCATATCAGTGAGCAATAAGATAAGAAATTTTACACAAATAACCAAACATTCCAATTTCAATATATCAAATATCAAAACAAATGTATGAAAGAAAAATGCGAATAAAATGTATCAAAATATACATTATGATGTCACTTTTGCAGACAGACCTCACTCTTTTTTATATCAAACTTACATTAAGTTGGTTGTATACACATTTTGAAAATTTCTCAACATATTGTAAAGGTACAGCATACCTGCAGAAACACAAAGCACAAATTAATTCTTTGAACACACGTCTGTCCCCTTCACTCTGCTCAGACAGAACGGAAAACTTGATCACAAAATGCGATCATTTACATTCATTTTCATGACATCTCAGCCCTACATTACAATTAGACATTCTGTATCTCGTGAAATAACACACTAAACTCATTTAGTGCACTTTAAACATTCTTACCAGGCTCTCGTTAGCAGAGCGAGAAAGAATACACATGACCCCGTCAGCGGCAAATCTGATTTTAAAGATGGCGCTGTCAGCGCGCCGCACGAGGTATCATGTGCGTCACTAATATGTGCTCCTCATAACACAAAATTCTGCATATATGGTTCCGTGTAGAATAAATGATGTCCATTATACCTTATAACTCAGAAAACAATAAACATAAAACACAAAAGCAATACGTTTTGATGAAGTTGACTTTCAACATGAGTATTCAACATTTTATAATTTTTAGCCCAGCTACACCAGCAGCAAGCCAATTTTCAGACATGCCACACTTTTGGTAAGGAGACACATGTCAAAGTGTGACAAACAGTTTTACCCTTGGAGGGAGGCAGACAAACAGAGAGTGACATCTTTGATAATTTTGCATCATTAAAGATTGCATCTTTAATGGCAGATACAGTTGGTTTGATTCCTTTCCAACGTTGTACTGTTGGTTTGCTTACTGGGTTTAACGAAGAGTCAGAGGTGTTAGGATCCATATGCAGCTTTTATTGGAATGGTCAAACAGGCGAAGGTAATCAACAGTGAACAGGGACAACACAGGCGAGGCAAATCGTAATCGTAGACAGGCAATAGTCGGGACAGGCAGCAAACAATCAAAAACCAGAAACACAGTCCAAAAGTCTAGGCAGACAGCAAGAATCAAAACGATAAACAATCCAATCAAGGGGCAGGCAGAGAACAATCGATAACCAAAAGACAATCCAGATCATACACAAAAAACAGCAGGAGAACACAGGAAAATGCTCAGAATTGATGCAGGGCAAACAAGACTTTGCAAAGTGTGATAGTGATTGTCCGGTTTAAATAGGCAGCGGGAAACGATGAACAGATGGTGAACAGGAAGTGATCAGCGGATGTAGAATGCATTTTGAGAGAAGCAGTTCAGAAGTTTGTTCAGTATTCCGGAAAAAGCTCCCTCTGGTGGCGCGGTGGCTTAGGGTTTTCATTTCTTTGTCTACCATTCTCTTTCATTATGCAATGTTGAGATATTTTATGGTATTATTGCAAATCCCTTATATTCCTGTCCTGTAAATGTTTATCTTCTTTGTAAGCACCATCTTCATGTAAGCTGGAACAGTATGTCTTGCTTAATATGATACCTGTCATTTATAGTGTTAATTGACTAAACGTCACAGTCTCAAAAGTACACACTGTTTTAGTATATTACCACAATGCATTACTGAATACATTACCCTCTCATGGACCACTGAGGGAGGTACGAGCCTTCACACGTAATGACATGTATTTCTGATGCACGTCCATTTATTCAAAAGGTCCAAATGTGCTGTAGTTATCATCAGTTCAGTCAACTCTATATTCATAATCCAGCAACATTCTAAGTATCCTTGTTTATTTTATTAATATACATCTTATAAGGAACAATATAAATTTGCAATAATAGCATGTATTCTGTATTCTGTGTTGTACATTTTTGATCATTTTTCTTTTTTCTGTGTTTTTATTTTCATTATATGAAAAGCTGCATATAATGAAAAGCTGAATCAATTCAACATTGTTAAAAGTGCTATATAAATAAAATTGAATTAAAATTGAATTTATATCATATTTATTCATATATTATATATTGCATCAGTGCAAAATTGTCATGTCTGCATGTGTAGAAGTGCATGGCTCCTAAATAGGAACATTCCCAACTAACAATTTTAGGTTGTAAGAATGTTTCCCTAACGTTTCCATTAAGTAACAAAAACATTAAAAATCTTATTTTGTCAATTTTTAGACATTGTATCAACATTACTGTATTGTATTAAGTTGTGTGATAAAATTTTTTATGTTTTTGTTCTTTTTGTTCTTTGATGTGTTTTGTTTTGTTCTCTTTAGTGTAGGTGCAGTATTATTGAGAATTTAGTTCATATTGTTATCTAAACTAAAAGATCTAAACTAGAAGAGGGCATGCTAAACAGTCCCCAAAACAATGCTGGCCAATTAGGAACCTTTCTGACATGTGTTATTATAGATTATGCATCATGTAAAGTAGACTCCTTGTAAATATAAAGTGCATGACTTGTTCTGCCACTGACAGACTGGGTAATAAATATTGGTAGTCTGTGGCAGTTAAAATGTTTTTGACAAGAACTGTGTGTGCAAGCGATGGCCTGGAATATACACTGCTGTCCGACAGGCAAGACAATGATGAAGGAAAATAGAATCGCAATATTGAAGCCTCATGGTGAGTCAAATAGAGCAGGAAACGCTTAGCATAAAGAAGAAAATGGTTGCTGTGGGATATCTTTAACTAGGCAAAAACAAAAATAATACAACAGACCTCCTCTGATGACATCAACCAATCTTGGGCCAGAGCCTTTAACCACTCCTCTTCAACGGTCAGACAGCTGTGAGCTTTGAAATGCCTACTTTTCTAAATCGCATCAATTCCCACTGGAAAAAATAAGCCGCACCTTAAGTTTTCTATTTTACTTCATTACATCAATTACATCAAAACACTCAGATGGAAATTCCGGTTCACTCAGAACAATAAGCGAGAGTTGTCACTTCTTCTGTAGTTCTCAGTTTAGTCAATCTTCATGTCAAGATGTTAGAACAGCATTTTTACTTGCAGACAAACAGTGATAAGCCTTTGGAGGGACAGATGTTCTGGCTTGATGTTCTGGCTTTGTCATCTGAACTGTCTCTAATCTGCCCTGAGGGGTTGGTGCTTCAATGCTGAGTCATGCACTTATAGCAGTTGCTTCTATTCCTAGGGTTCAAACTGTATAAACAATATTGCTTTGTGTTTTGGTGTTGGATCCCATGGGTGTAATATTTGTAGTGGACCAAAAAGTTTGAAATCTATTGGAATGCTTTGTTCGTAGATTTGGCACGATCATTTAGTTGTTTTGATTCAAAATTTGGTAATCATAAGTCTGTTTTTCTTTATAAAATTGTCATATACATAAAAGTATGTGTTTGTTATCCATCTTCCTTGATTCTGATCTGGACTACACATTTTTTGCTTGGCTATGTAACAGTGGAAAATAAATAAATAAAGTTTCCACATCTGCATGAAAGACAACCACAGTACAGGAGAATGGATGTTGCTGGAAGGAAATTAGAGTATACATACTCTATCCACGGTAACTGCTGACACCATGAGCTCACATTCTGGGACACTAGACAGCAGAGAGCTTTTTCGAGGTCCTGACTGGCTTGCTTACACTGCCTGTTGGTCAGAGGGGGGAACCAGATGACAGACTCACTGAGGCATCAATCTCAACAAGAAGACCGTGAATCCAGAATACATGGTTGATCATTATTTGAGTGGTCTCTTTGGCAGAGGGAAGGTTAGGCCAGGGATGAAATGGGCCATATTAGAGAAGGGGCCTAATACTCCCTCCCAGGGAACTCATCCACAAAGGAAAGAACATCAGCCTTGATGTACTTGAACCCCGTCAATTAAAACAACAAAGTTGAACCAGCCAAAAAAGAGTGCCCAGCGGCATCTGTCCAGACCAAGAATGGCTGTATCAACCAATGACCCCACTCACCCAAAGCCAGTCTGACTATCAACAGCACAAGGTTACAGATGGTGGAGTTCTGCTGAGCTGGCAGTGAGAATTAAAGGTACATACGTAGATGCACCATGCAATTTTTGGGATGCTGCTGAGACAGGACCACATCTCAATTAAAACAATTATGCTGCCTTAGCCATGGTAAACCTAGAATAATGGCACGAGTCTGAGAGTTAATAACATAAAAATTAAATTTCAATTTAAAATCAATTTACAATTTAGAAAATTATAAATTGATTTGCATTTTAATGAGTATTTGACCCCTTTGCAAAACATGACTTAGTACTTGGTGGCAAAACCCTTGTTGGCAATCACAGAGGTCAGACTTTTCTTGAAGTTGGCCACCAGGTTTGCATACATCTCAGGAGGGATTTTGTCCCATTCCTCTTTGCAGATCCTCTCCAAGTCATTAAGGTTTCTAGGCTGACATTTGGCAACTCGAACATTCAGCTCCCTCCACAGATTTTCTATAGGATTAAGTTCTGGAGACTGGCCACACCACTCCAGGGCCTTAATGTGCTTCTTTTTGAGCCAATCCTTTGTTGCCTTAGTTATGTGTTTTGGGTCATTGTCATGCTGGAATACCCATCCATGACCCATTTTTAATGCCCTGGCTGAGAAAGGAGTCTGACAGTACATGGTCAAATTTTCCATCCATTGTCCCTTTGATGCAACGCAGTTGTCCTGTCCCTTTAGCAGAAAAACACCCCCAAAGCATAATATTTCCACCTCCATGTTCAACAGTGGGGAGGGTGTTCTTGGGGTGATAGGTAGCATTCCTCCTCCTCCAAACATAGCGAGTTGAGTTCATACCAAAGAGCTTGAGTTTGGTCTCACCTGACCACAACACTTTCACCCAATTCTCCTCTGAATCATTCAGATGTTTATTTTCAGACGGGCTTGTACATGTGCAGGGGGACTTTGCAGGCGCTGCAGGACTTCAGTCCTTCACGGTGTAGTGTCTTACCAATTGTTTTCTTGGTGATTATGGTCCTAGCTGCCTTGAGATCATTGACAAGATCCTCCTGTGTAGTTCTGGTCTGATTCCTCACCGTTCTCGTGATCATTAAAACTCCACAATGGTCATGAATATTGATGTGATTTACACCTGAGGAAACAAAGGCCCTGCCCTAAAGGACCATCAGCCTCCTAATGGCCCATAGAAGTAAGAAAAAGAGAAGTCACAGGAAAAGTCACGTTTTTATTTTTATTCTGCTTTTTACATATATGAACCGATAATAGTGTACATGTAAACATATGTATGTATGGGTAGTAGATACTCTATATTCTATAGAGTATAGAATATTACACATCTTTGTGCCACTTCTGGAAACAGTTCCTGTTCAACTGAAGACACAAGTATACATTGCATGCCTGGCATTTCCATGGTGTTCTCGGTGCCACATACTACCTTGCAAAGAATGCAGATCCAGTGCCCGGCACTGGCAGGATGGCTGGGATTTGAGGCTAGCTCAGCTCCAGGAACTGGCACATGGTTACAACTGGCCTGCTTTGGTGCTGTTTTCTGTGATGAACCATAAAGTTCTGCAATCAGCTGTTCAATAAACTGTTTATGAGTCAAGTTCCCATATAGCTGTTTGTGCAGTATAAATTAATACTGCAGCAGCTGTTTAGACAGGGGTACACCCTTCCATGTGTTGGTTGTAGGCAGTCACAGGTGCAGGACAAGGAATAGCTGTTGTTTTCCGTGCAGGCTGTGTTTTCATCCTTCTGCATACAGTATCTCCAGTGAAAGCAGCATGGATTGTTGAACAGACAGAGACCTCTCGTGTATCCATCCATTTCACAAACACAAGTGGGCCTTCCCGAATCCACCTGATGGATGCCCTCTCAGACTTCTTGGTCAGTGAATTAGATGCGTTTTTTTGGGCAGTCCTTCCTCTGTAAGTCATGCACCAAACTCCATGGTGAATAAGTCTTTCAAAAGCTTTGGACTAGTGTAAAAATTGTCCATGTACACATTGTACCCAGAACCCAAAGATGTACTGTCAAGAAGAGACATAACAGCATCATAGGATAGTCCATGGCCTGTGGGAAAGTTGTTCTTCCCTGTGTAAACACTAAAGTTCACAGTGTATCCATTTGATGAGTCTGCTAACACGGATAATTTGAAGCCCCACCTTGTTGGCTTTGCTTTTAATGTACTGTCTTATTCCAATGTTTGCTTTGCATGCAACCATACTTTCGTCCACTGCCAGTGTACCATTCTCACGTCTCACTGAAACGATTACTTTATGAATAGTGAGGGAGGGTGGTCACATTAGTGCTAATGAGCTGAAAAAACAATTTTTCTCGTTACCTGTATAAAAGACATCCGGGAGCCAGAAATCTTGCTGATTGATAGGGGATCAAATAGATATTTTTACTCATTAAAATGCAAATCAATTTATAACTTTTTTAAAATGCGTTTTTCTGGATTTTTTGTTGCTATTCAGGGTCTCACTGTTAAAATAAACCTACCATTCAAATTATAGACTAAAGAGAAGGACCAAGTATTCAAAGTGACCCACAGGATTGTCTTTCACTCATCTCCAACCTAGTGAAGACATTGGCCCTGCAAAAGCTCAAAGACAGATGACATAAGAGTTACGGGACACCTGTTTTTTACTGTTATGTCATTAAGCCTTTTGTAGTCAATACAGAGTCACAGGGAGCCATCTTTCTTCTTAACAAAGAAGAACCCAGCGCCAGCAGGGGAAGAAGAGGGACAGACGAGACTAGCTTTTATGGATTCTTGAATGTATGGCCTCTCGTTTAAATACAGACAAGGAGTAGACCCTTGAGTGGAGAAGAATAAGGTGGCCAAAGTGGCTAAAGACCTGCCGAATTTTGTGGTACAGAAAATCATGGAGACGTGATGTGGTGCAGGCCTGTGAGTCTGTGAGTTTCTAGCTGCTGGTCTGTGGTAGTGCCTTGCTGTTGAGTCAGGAGACAAAGGGTGATGTTCTGTAAAAAACATGCTGTGACTTCTTAGATCCCAAAACGTTCTCCCCAGTTGTTTAGGGTCCATCATAGCCTCAGAAACCCACATCATTGATACCAGCTGCATCAATGTCTGGTATGGAAATTGCAGTGCTGCTGACTGCTGTGTTTACTGCAACAGTAAACACAGCTGCAAAGATCATAGGTGCCTCTTTCCCCTCCATCCTGGACGTTTTCCTTGCACGATGCTCCAGCAAGGCTACAAGCATCGTAAGCATGTTTATATATTGTATGTAGCACAGTGGTCCTTCTAGACATGATATCTCGTTATACTATATGTCCACACATGTAGCATATTGACATAAAAGCTAGTCTAATCATTCATGTCTGAGTCCCAAGAAGATTCTATATTATTTCTTCTTCAAAAGTGCATGGAGTATGAAAACACATTGTTTGATAGGCAAGTATGGCTGACCGAATGCAATGATTGGATGAACATTTTATGGCCCTCCACCTTGCACAGAAGATTATAAATATATATTAGATATATTTGGTGGTTATGTATATTTGGTGGTTATATATAAATATAACCACCTTACTTAGTGACTGCCACCTTACTTAGTGACTGCCATCAGGATATTAAGAGAATGTTTGGCCTGGCCATGCTTAAATAGCTACCAAACAGAAAATTATCACAGAAGCAAAGGGAGTGGTATCAGTCAATACTCGGGCGAGGGCTCCTTTAAAGCGCCTTCATAGGTCTGAACATCTTTAGGCATTTGTTGTTTGAAATAATTTAGCATGACTTGTGAATATAAATTATTTTTCACACCATAAATATTGAAATGGTTTATGTTTCATCTTTTCATTTTATCTTTGCTTAGATTATATTTTTTAAATGTAACAATTCATACTTTTATTATGAATTTAAAAGTTTAAGTCAGGATTTATGACATTTCCAGAGTGTTTTAATGTATTCATGAAAAAGTTTAAATCTGTCAGTTTTAAATCCAATAGCTCGATAGGAATAGATCATCCAAAATTAAAAACTGATGTAATTGTTTAATTACTGTTGTGTTGTTTTAAATATGAATGCTGTGTGAAGCACACAAATACTTCTGAGGAAGCTATAAGAATGTGAGGAGCAGACAGAAGCTCATGTTTGGTTTGTCTAGATAATTCATGATGTTACACACAGAGCAGATACTGTTTTAATGTCAGTGATGTGGATGAGCCATTACTCTGGACATGAAAGCAAGCAAGACACCAGCTTCAGCAGAGAGAAAGACTAAAAGCCTTAGTGGCTTTTTCCTCTCACAAAGCTATTGAATGATTTTTAAAGGATTTGAATATATCACACAGGTTGTATAGACTTTTATTGTGTGCTTATGTTATGTAGGCTTGATGTAAAACTGTGGTTACTATGTTGTTTACCTTTTATGTTCTATTTCATTTAAGAGTGAATTATTTTCTGATGAATATCACCACAGTAGGTGATGGAAAAACACACACACAGCTGCTACATCTGACATGTGATTCCTTAAACTACTTGTGGGGCAGTTGTGGCCTACTGGTTAGTGAGTTGGGCTTGTAATCAGAAGGTTGCTGGTTTGATTCCAGCATTGGGGGGTTGCAMCTGAAGTGCCCTTGAGCAAGGCACCTAACCCACAATTGCTCCCCGGGCGCAGTAATGTGCTCCCCAGGCTCTGGGTGTGTGCGTGTTCATGACTTGCAGTTGGTGTTCACTCCTCACCAGTAATGGGTTAAATGCAGAGGTCACATTTCGGGTATGGGTTACCATATCTGACAAATAGGTCACTTTGGCCCCGTTTACACTGCAGGTCTTGATGCCTAATTCCGATTTGTTGCCTATATCCGATTTTTTGGACCATCTGTTTACACGATCTTTTTAATTGTGACCCATATCCGATTCGTGTGTTTACACTTGCTATAATATCGCGCATGTTCAAAGGGGTTTTTTGCACGACACCGTAGCCAAGATGGACGAACGCGAAATTTGTTTAATGATAGCTTTGCGATGTATGCGAAGTTGAATGCCCT
>JAZGTI010010489.1:0-17640 GCA_036877585.1 Botia kubotai | reverse complement strand
AAGTTGTTTGAAGTTGTCGCGCTACTTGCGCCATCAGGTTCAGCGCTCCTATTGGTTCATGGTTTGAGGGTCGTCATAGGAGACGTCACACTGCAGGAAAGTGTGTGAAATTTTCTGACGCTGCCAGAATTTAATCAGAGGAAAAAAAACGGATCGCAGCGGCCATTAATCAGCTGTCGGTGACCATGTCAAACCGGCGATCAAAGACAACAGATTTTAGCCTAGAATTATAGAAATCTGAAGATTTCCAGAATTTGTCTCGGACAACCAAATTGTGGCTAAAATCATACCGTCTGATCCGGGCTTAAGTCAAGTTTTGCGAATAAAAGGAATATAAATAGGAGAGAAGTGAGTTTGGGTTGGAGCCCGTCTGGCTGTTCTGTTCTTTCTTGTTGCCTTTGAGATGAACAGCCTCAGAGACATCCTTAACTGTGAGCTGAAGAGAACTCTTTCACAAAAGTCCTTCCTCACATGTCAGCTTTTAGCATGCATTAGTCATCGGTTGTGCCTCGAGAGCCCTGAGGAGGCCGATGTGGTGCATCAGTCAGAAACCAATGAATGGTGGGGGATGTGTCTAAACCCCGCCCCTCAAGCCTTAAGACTTTGTGAAGACATTTGATGCTCATGTCTTTGTGTAAGCGACTGTGGTCTTTTCCTCTTAGTATTTCCACATGCATTGTACTTGTTTGTTAATAATTCATTAGAGTTATGAAAATTTCTATCTCTGTGAAGGGCGTTTGTAGGTTCTGTCTCTGTTCCAAGTTAAATAACAGAGCAGAAGATTGTTTGCAGAACTCATTGGGTGTGTGTTATTCTGTGTGTATGCCAGCATGTTGGTATGAGATTCTTTACGGAGTGTGACATCACTGATTCGCTTTACAAGACCTTTGTGCTTCACTGAACTGAGACTTCGTAATTCACAGAACTGAAAATGCAAGCCGGCAAAACTGTCTAAGGCCACATATTTTACGTGGCGTGAATGAGTGGTTCAGTTATCTGACACAGACGGTCTCTGATTTCTTAAGAAGTGGCATGGAGTCAGAATTTCTTAAGATTACAAGTTAGGAAATGATTGCTTAGCTGTGATGTTGACGGTCGAGAAGGTTTAATCAAGCTTTACAAGAGCAGAACAATTCAGTATGGCCTTCAAACATACTGTTGTTTTAACCCGTTTCATTTGTTTATGTAAACACACGACTAATGTTACACCATTTGTGAGATGTGACTTACAATGTCATATGTCTTTCTAGAGGTGGGCGGCTTTATTTCCCAGGCCACGGGCATATTTGGTTTACACACTGTGGGCATTATGGCATTATTTGGTGTGAAAGGAAATATTTTGTGTATCTTCTCACACTTTGCTGCACATACAGATGTATTTTATATGTTCTTTCACTTTCCCAGTATTAAAGTCAGGACTTAATGTTACCTGTTGTAAATCTTTTAGGAAACAGTCATTTCCTGCTTTTGAGATTGCCATCCGCCACGTTTCTATTGACTTTGAGATAAGCTGTGTACGTTTAAGCTTGATGATTTTAAAGCCTGTGTTTGAAAATGAACACTAGCTTCATACAAACTGAATATCGCACTGTATACCACCCATTAATTTCTGAATAGTAAGTAAAACAGTATGTATTAGTCCATAATACATGTTTCAAACATTGTGTAATGGTTACTTACAGTTAATAGTTGTTTATTGTTTAACTCACCACTTTGGCAAGGTTATTGTGTTGCATTGCATTGTGGGATACATTATCCTATGCAACACACAATATGTACATTTGTGCAAATGTAGGACATCTTTATTTATTATTTATACAATACATATACATACCATATATGTTGGTACTCATCATGGCAGCTGCAGACAGCAGATAACTATAGATAACTATTGATAACTACAGCATGTAGAACTCCAGATTACTGTCAAAGCTGTAATTGGCTGAATTTATGCATGTTGCTAAGGGCATGACGCATCTTATTGCGTCAGTGGCTTTCAACGTTTGTTTGGCTTACTCTATTATATTTGACAGCCACTTTATGGCAGTTTATGTTCTGAGGTTTAAACAAGATGCATTAACTGCTTACAAGATATATTAATGGAGATTGATCTTGTTGTTCTTTTGAAGTATCTCAGAAATGCGTATTGAGCAGGTCTGGCACACACATATATTGCTTCAGGTTTGATGAAGGTTTATTCTGGGTGATCTGTTACTGGTCAGCCAAAGGTGACTTGACAATAACAGAAGATCCAGTCCTGCACAATTATGTGAACCTTGGATCATTTGGATTGTAGCCTAAAAGTAATGACGAATGAAGGTTATAGGTCAGAGACGGTGTAGTCAATGTGTTTTAGATTGATTTGCCCTCATTATCTACTTTGGCAGGCACTGAGAGTTTGTGATAAATACTCCAGTAAGTTGAGTAATAATGTAATCGCAAATTCCGTATTGAAAAAGTTTTAAAGGGAGTTAAAGTCCAAACTGATTCATAGCAATGCCAAGGTCATGGGTTCAATTCCCAAAGAACACACAAACCGATAAAATGTGTACTTTGAATACACAATGGATAAAAGCTTTGAATTAAAAAAGCATCTTTTAAAAAAGTTGAAATTGAAGGATTGACTGACTGCCTCAGACCCTGTATTTACGGACTTGAGGTCATTTTTCGGTGTCTTTAATTGAGAACCAAATGTTTGTAACATACAACAGCATGTATAACCAAACATGTCGGAGTATATAATATAATATATATAAATATATAAATGAACGAAAATTTCACAAAGGTATTGTACATATTAAACATTTGTACTGCTTTGTTTTTTCTGGTATTTTCTGGTATATCTACATTGGTTGCTATAGTAACGAGATGGATGTCCAAGGAATTTTGTCCTCTGTGCAGTGCGGGTTACAACAGAAGTGCTGGACAGCAGCTGATTGGCAGTCAGATGTTGTGATGACAGCAGTGGGCCTGCCAAATGAATTTTATTGCTGTTTGCTCGGCAATATTTTCCGCCCATCGGGGTATCACATACCTGCGGTGTGCTGAATAATGAAGCGAATGGAATTCTGATTGGACCAGTCTGAAACATTTCTCCAGAAGTCTGTTCAGATTCGAAGAGTTGAGATTCATAGTTAAACATGACCTGCTTCTGACCTTTAGTGCTGATGTGAAGCCTGGTGTAACGCTGTGTCCCTAACCAGGAACGATGGTCGGGTTTCCAGTAATGAGATATCGGACTGTCCGCAATGCAAGCCAGAAGTGATGCGTTACGACGCAATAACAGCCAATGAGAACGTGTTTTATTGATTATAAAATGAAGATTCAGATCCTAAGCTTTGGCTGCATGATTTGCGTTTAAAGTTAAAAACAAACAACGGTGGTTAGAATAATACTACATGGCAGTTAAACCGTTATTTGATCAAATTTTTACGGTTGGTTAGAACAAATATTTACTCGTATAAAATTAGCCTGTCACTTGACATCACACTGCTACAACCAGACGCACAGTGTAGGTGGGCTTCTTTGTCTAATGAAAAGGGCAGTCAGTATCATCTCCTGAACCTGTGCTAGCTAGTGACCCTCAGGTCCCTGTGGAGAAATATTAGCTGGTAACCTTTACCACTGAGATCCTGACAGTGGAGAGCAGATCGTGACATCCACACACTCCCAGGAGACCACTGAACCAGTAGCCTGTCCAACACTGCAGTCTTAGGAGAGAAGAGCTCTTTTTTTGGCTTAATTGGGACATACTGAAGCATGCTGGGAAATTTATGGACCATATCATATTAGCCTGGAATTTATGGAACTGAATTTAGTACGAACGAAATTAGCTTTTTTTAAACAATGCTGATGACCCTCTACACTTGTCATGAATGATTTATTAACAAATGTATGCCAGTTAATGTACACTGCCCACGAGGGAGCGCGCAAAGTCAGCTAAAACCAGAAGCACTTAGTTTAGATATCTTGAGCTTTTAACACACAAGGTTGGGTTTTTCCTGTCTCAAATTTCAGTTAGATTAAACACATTTCCACTGTATTAGAGAGGCAGCAGCGAGTAATGCATGTATATGAGGTAAATTCAACCTACTGATCTGATATTCTGTCTGGGTTTTGGTAACCACCCTCAGAGGCCTCGTTGGATGTATTAGGAAAGATTGGCGCTTTGTGTTTGAGTAAAGTTCTAAACCCATAGGTTCTAGGTGTCAAATGTGATGAGCTTTATAAGTGTGACTTCATTATACTGGCCGGGGTTTCACCTTCAGTGAGATCTTTAATAATTTTAATAGGAAGCTTTACTTGGTGCATGGTAAAACCCTTAATCAGCAACCTCCTATTAGAGGACACAGACTGGAGGATTGACAGATTGGATGACCAATTAGGGGTAAGGGGAGGAGTTTTGCATCACCTCATTGGCCAACCAAAAAGAGTTGGAAAAAACATTTGCAGGGTTGTTGGAGAGTCTGGTATCAGTCGTGACTTTCTGTTATCAGAACCATTCAGCTAGTGTGTGTATAAGATTATCTGTGCACAAATGCTTTACAATGTACATTTAAGGGCATTAATACTGACTGACTTCACACACAGCATTAAACAGTCTATACACACACCTGTTTAAAGTATGTGGAGATTTCTTGTTATTTTTGCATACTGTAGTATTTGCTAAGGTAAAAGCCGTGAACATTTTTGTCATTCTTAAACATATAAAGAAGAAAGTGTTAAACTTATTTTCTACCTTGAAGATGTGCATGTGTGTGCTTGACTTACAAAGGGAGTAAGACACAGTAAAGATGTTGTGCTGCTTGCCAGGAATGGTTTAGCTTCAGAAGTGTTGGTAATACTTCATTAGAGAGGTTAAGAGAGGTCATTTCTTTATAACTGATTTATGTCTTGACCAGGACAGCATGATGTGGCTCTACTAAGAAGAATATGTGCCCTAATGATAGAAAGACAAAGAAACTTTAATTAAATGATAGAGAGTCTCTAATCTAAACGGCACATTAACAGGCTGCCACAGTTTGATGTGTATTGCACAACTCTGGCAAGCTGTAATCTGATTGGCTGTCTGTACGCACATTCCGCCAGTGTGGGTGGAAAAACTAAAGCTTCCCAGGTTAATAGCAATTATAATTGTTGTTATATTCATATTTATAACTGTATGGATGAACGGATATTCTGATGACAAAACCTTTACGCACAATTTGAACAGTTTTTTTGAATACCAGTTTATTTGTGCGACGTAGTCAGTTCATCTTCTGTAAGCCACAGTGGTTGGCCGCTGTACATGTTGGTCATGCATGTAGCATGACATGTTTTATAAAAGAACAATGTGCCCACCAGTTTAAAACTAGACACATGTCTTAGTTAAATAGTCTCTCAATGTCTCCCCCTCTCTCTTTACTCATGTAATGATGTAGCAGTAGCAGGTTTAGTGGCAGTTTGTTTAACAGGGACCTGCTGACCTTTTTAGCAGTAAAATCTCTGTGCGCTGGTTAACACAAGCGAACAAGCTTGATAAGTAACCCTCAATGCACCACATAGATTAACAGCTGCCCTTCATGTTGTTTTCAGAAAGTGGACACTATAGCTGGTGATGTCATGAGTTTGAATCGTTTTATGTTAAACGATTCCTGTTGGTTCTCATCAGTATATATTACTGCAATCCACAAGCATTTAAAAAATGAATATAGCTACTGTACATAATTTACTAAGAATTTCCGTGATTCCACGTGTACCATTGACGTCATATCAACCGGTTTGACGAAA
Source organism: Botia kubotai (assembly GCA_036877585.1). Classification (NCBI taxonomy): domain Eukaryota; kingdom Metazoa; phylum Chordata; class Actinopteri; order Cypriniformes; family Botiidae; genus Botia; species Botia kubotai. Next base: position 11,871 of record JAZGTI010010489.1, on the reverse strand, counting down.
CGTAGAATGGAAGTACACAGTCATGCTTGTTTAGACACATCACCTCCCTTATTTTTCCTTTTAATCTACAACTGAAACAGGCCCATACATGTTTTCCATTGATGCACGTTATGTATCACATGACCTTAGATGGTTATGAAAGCAGTCGGGTAGGCAGCATTATAGAGGGAAGGTGATTCAAATGAAACAGATTTTCATAATATGAAAGGTCCTCAGTGTGTGTGTGTGTGTGTGTGTGTGTGTGTGGTCTTGTTTTTCCATTGTGGGGACATTTGGTAAATAGTAAAAGACACACCTACATTGTGAGGATCAGTCAGCAGACATTGGATTTGTTTGGCCTTACGTCAGAGGTTGTTCGTTTGTGGTTGTATCATCAGTTTCTTTTGTCTGTGTGTTTTGACATCAGCTCAGTAAAAAAAGTAACTGTAATTGTTACACTCAAACGGGCCGGCAAGCTGTTTACAGCACGTGTGCATATGCGTGTGCGTTGGCACGCATGCTTCACTGTCACACGCTGTACTTTTCCTCACAGTTGCTCTGTTTGCACGGATAAGGTTCCTTGTCAGGACTCTGCTACAGCGGTGGCCCCAGGGCCCGTCTGGGAGACTTCTGGGCCAGTTGCCAGAACGGTCCCTATCAGATCATACATGCTACATGTATGTTGTATGTCAAACATGGAAGAAAATAAAATGTTTGAATAATGTATAACAATCTGTTGCTTAAATGTAAAACAAGAATTTGTGGTATGGCAGTAGAAAGAAGCCTTATTGTTTAAGCTTGTCTATATTCAGTGTGGACTACAGTAGCATCTGACTAAGCTGATCTCTAAGGAACCGAATGAGTGATGCCTTTCTTTGTTGTCTGTCTTTCTCACAAGTCTTTCTTTTTTCTCTCCACAGACTAATCCTGAAGCTCATCTGATTGTTCTCCTCTTCATCACCATCATCATCAACATCATTGTGTGTCTGTAGACATGCCACCAGCGACAGGAGGGCCGATGGGGTACACGCCTCCAGAGGGCGGCTGGGGCTGGGTGGTGGTCGTGGGGGCCTTCATCAGCATCGGGTTCTCCTACGCCTTCCCCAAGTCCATCACAGTGTTCTTCAAAGAGATAGAGGTGATCTTCAATGCCACCAGCAGTCAGGTGTCATGGATCTCCTCAATCATGCTGGCTGTCATGTATGCTGGAGGTCAGTCTCAGTTACTACCCTCACAAGTCTCTCTCTCTCAATCTCCCTCTTTATCTCACTCTCTCACTAGGTTTTGTTTCTGCTTTGGTAAAGTTAAACAACCGTCGCATTGAAACACAGCTGTGTTTTGAAGCTCTGACCTGCATACGTGGTCTGATTTGACAGACAGGATAGAGAGACGTTTATGTAGGCGCACTAGTTTGTACATTTAAACAGAAACCCTGCTGAGCAAGAATATCGCTTGAAGGGTAGACGAGTTGAAGTTGATGATGCTCTACCACAGAACTTGCTTTAGGATGACTAATGTTAAAAGTCAACTACCACGTAGAAAGCATGTGGGTGATGATTGGCTCGACTGATGATGTCATTTCCTGGAGATGAATATTTCTGTGGTTTTCCACACACACACACCTCGTTATGTACGCGTGCCTCTGCACGTAGCCTGAACTCAAAGAGGAGACTGTTTTATAATTACAGTCACCTACAAACAGAGAAAAGCAGCGAGGAATGACAAAGAACTTGTGTTCTTTCTCGCTTCTCTTTTGTGGATTGTCTTGCCATGTAAACACAAAGAAGTGTGTAATTGTGTGTGTGGTTTTCTTGTTGTGTGTGTGTGCACATCATTCCCACCTGTTCCTCTGGCTGATGTCAGCAGTGATTTGAAGTGATGCTATGTAATATTCCTGTGATCTCACACCTACATTGGGGGAAAAAGCCAGCGGTCCCTACAAGAGAAACTGATTATGAAACAGTAATTAATGCTTTTTTTTAATGTAAAGCAGAAAGGTTTCTGTGAGGGTTTGGTTTAGGGAACAGAATATACAGTTTGTACAGTATAAAAGCCATTATGTCCAAGTCTCCATAAAGCATAAAATGTGTGCGCACGTGTTTGTCAGGATGGCTGGTGTCTTAGTCTTTTGGAGGACTGGAAGGTTTGGTGCTACACAAAGCCTGTCAGAATGAATTAATTTGAGGTATGTGACAGTGACGAGCAAATAACTTTGAACTTTGATTGGCAGCTTTAAACTCATGGGAAATTTGCTACTGTTTGTGACGTTAGATTAGATGTTAAGGCCAAGCAAAACAAGTTTTGTTTTACTGCTCATTTAACTTGACCTGTTAGCATTGGCTTGGGTTGTGTATAACCATAACTATTTGCTTTGGTATTTGTAGTTTTCGAGTAGGTGTATGTGCCATGTGTCAGATTCTTTTATTATCACTGATCGGTTTGGCTTGTTGTGCCAAACGTAAATGCATCGTGTCTGTTTATCTTTAAGCTTGTTTAAAAGTTTTTAGTTCTGCATACCACACTGACAGAACAACCTCTTTTAAAGGCTGCGCTGTCTGGCCTTGTAAGCTTCTACTCATTGCCAATGTTAAAGAGCTCCAAACGAGGCCTTTCACAGGAGCAGCACGGCTGTGACGAGGCAGTTTATTTATTCACCAACCAATCTTTTTTTAGCTTTTTCATCTTTGTCTTCACTTACCAAAAAGACACTTTTCATATTTGGTTTTGTTTGATCTACACTACAGCCTTATATAAAAAATATATACCCTTACATTTTTTTATTTGAGAGAACATGTTAGCAATTCTTCAAAAATGTATGTTTGTATTTTTCCATAATGTTTGTGCTAAGGGTAATTTTAACTGAAGTGTAATTACTTTAGCAGTCACCTCACACACACACACAAATAGCCAGTTCCTGTTCTGCGCTCGCTCAGCCTTACTTCCTGCTGATTACATTTTCTCCTTTGCAACACCTCGGTTAGCACATCACATCTGTATGTGTGTCAGTCTGTCTGTCGGTCTGTGTATCAAATCACAGTTTCCTATCTCTGATACCTCCGGTGTCCTCATTTAGTCTTAAAATGGTCAGTGGTATGAGTTAATGCTGTTATAATGTCACCTAGTGGTTGAACAATATAGTGCAGATAATACTTTGTGAAGGTGAAATGAAAGTGAGGAGTGAACACACACAGCCCAAGCGGTGGGGAGCAATCGGGGTTAGGTGCCTTGCTCAAGGGCACTTCAGTTGCTACCTGCCAGCATTGGAATCAAACCAGCCACCTTCTGATTACAAACCCAACTCACTAACCAGTACCACAACTGCCCCCAACATAGGCCACAAATTCAAATGTGTCTTAAAATAAGAAACTTTTTCACAAAGAAGTCAACTTGCATAAAATATTAAGGATGTTTAGATTTTTTTTCTTGGGAAACAAATATTAATTTTCCCGTGTGTCATTGGAGAGCAACAGCCAAATAAAGATTTTTTTCTTTTTTCAATTTTAAACTTTCTCGTTTTCTGTCTACAGGACCAATCAGCAGTATTATGGTGAATAAGTATGGCAGCCGGCCAATCATGATTGCTGGGGGCTGTCTGTCTGGCACAGGATTGGTTGCTGCATCCTTCTGCAACTCGGTGGAGGGTCTTTACTTCTGTGTGGGAGTTATAGGCGGTAAGCACATGGAATGACATGGATCTTAACTTGGCTATTTAGAGACATTCATAAACCAATTCAAATAAACCTTTTTGATAGTATGACGATTCAGATTTCAAGATATGCTTTCCCTCATTCTCTCTGTTGTTTCTAGGTTTGGGTTTGGCTTTCAATCTGAACCCAGCATTGACCATGATTGGCAAATACTTCTACAAGCGCCGACCAATCGCCAATGGCATCGCAATGGCGGGCAGCCCGGTGTTCTTGTCCACACTGGCTCCGCTGAACAGCTGGCTGTTTGATCAGTTCGGGTGGAGGGGCAGTTTTCTCATTCTGGGCGGAGCTTTGCTGAACTGCTGCGTGGCGGGATCTCTGATGCGCCCCATTGGACCAAAACCACAAGCCGTCAGCTCTAAAGACGGCGAGGAATCAAACCGTCGAGAGAGAAGAACAGTTATGCAAACCATAAACAGCTTCCTGGACCTGACACTGTTCACTCACCGGGGTTTCCTGTTGTACCTGCTCGGAAACTGTATTATGTTCTTCGGCCTCTTCGCACCCCTCGTCTTCCTCAGTAATTACGCAAAAAGCAAAGACATTGCCAAGGATAAGGCTGCATTTCTGTTGTCCATCCTGGCCTTCACTGACATGATAGCTCGGCCATCCATGGGCCTGGTGGCCAACACACGCTGGGTCCGTCCGCGCATACAGTACTTCTTTGCCGCAGCAGTCTTGTATAACGGCGTCTGCCACCTGCTGGCGCCATTTTCCACCGATTACTTGGGCTTTGCCATCTATGCGGTGTTCTTCGGCGTGGCGTTCGGCTGGCTCAGTTCCGTTCTGTTCGAGACTCTGATGGACCTTGTGGGCGCCCAGAGGTTCTCCAGTGCGGTCGGGCTGGTCACTATTGTGGAATGCGCACCTGTATTGCTGGGACCTCCAGTACTGGGTAAGGATGTGTTTTGAGCCAGTCAACAAGACTGAAATGAACCTCCGAATGTTATATCATAATAGGAGTGTCACAAAAATATACCAGTTTTAATTTTAAAAATGCACCACCTTTACAAAATTAAATTAAATAAAACATTAACTAAAAACAAAGGCTTCTAGTCTTCAAGAATTTAAGTGCCCCTTTAAAATTGTTTCAAGTAATTGTCACTAATAGTTTTTAAAGCTGCAGTTTATAAATTGTTGCCATTTGTTTAAACATAAAACTTAAGGTTACTTTACGTACTTTTCTTGAAGTCAAATCGACATTACCTGTGAAATCGGATCCCACACGGCAAATTATAAGTCGTTATAAATTTGCTGTTGTGAATTGTGGGGAGGTAAAAAGACAGTTTCAAACACTGATTTATGTACTTTCTGTTAACTATTTTTAACCAAAAAAGTTACTGATTGCAGCTTTGAAGTATTTAAGAGCAGTTTTAGTTACTAGCACACTGACATGGAGATTTTCTCTGTTTGTCCCTCTGCAGGAAGACTCAATGACATCTACCATGATTACAGATACACATATTATGGCTGTGGAATTGTCCTGGTGGTGGCCAGTGTCTTCCTGTTTGTGGGCATGGGCATCAACTACAGGCTGGTGGAGAAAGAGAGGAGGGAGGAGGAGAGAAAAGCCAGACAAGAAGGACGAGATGAAGAGACAAATATAGACAATGCCCTGAACGAGAAGGCCAATGAGGCCGACGGAGATGCGTGAGCTGTCATTCCCAGAACAGAGACAGACATTATACAATGTGCACACGCCAACAATCCACGGCTTCCAGTTCCAACCGCTCAAACCGTAACCACAGAAATCAGTTCCCCTTTAATAAATCTCTTAACAATTCAGTTTAAAACAGCACAAAGAACTCTACATGCCAAGAAAATGTCCATTTCTGCTGTCAGAGACCTTTTATGCAGTCCTACACACTATACACATACGTACCGAAGATGAATCTATGCGACTCCTTGAGCCACGTTCACACAGGTTTTCTGTATACACCTCAGCATTCTGCGTCACAGTTTTCTGGTGTATTATATATATATATATATAGCGCACATTCCTAGATTTTGATTTTTATATAATCAGAATTACAGTCAATTAACCTTTTCATTATACTTCAAGGCGGCGACGCACACTTGGAAATATAGAGCCGATTTGTGTCGAAGAATCAGCATTTTAAGATTCTGTGTCAGTATCGTCATGTGAACAGAGTAGGTTTTGAATTTGTCGGTACATGACGTGGAGAAGAACCATTTCACTCTGTTCTTCATAGAGGTCATCATTCAAGATACACAAATGTTTAAAAATGCAACGTGGAATGTTTTTGTGCTAGTATGTGTGTGTAGTCTTCGCTGTTCTGATTGGCTAGTAGAAAATACTGCCAGGCTTTGTGTGGTCCACATTTCACAAATTGTAACGTTTTTGTGTGCTCTGTTAAATATAATGTGTTCTGCGGCAGGTCGCGTGTTTCTTCACACCTCCCCCACCCCTCCCCACCCTGTTCTGGTGATTTTGTGATGCCGCCTTGGTTCTCAAGCACCTTACTCGATGTCTCATCACCGACTGTGTTCATTTATCACTCGGGAGATTTCCATGGTTACCAGTTTTTAGAAACCACAGACAGAATTGTAAAACTCTTTCATTGTTTTGAGCAGTTCTCACTTTGCAGGAATTCTTATGCCGGTCTGCTGGAAGTTGTGTTTAGCTTGTATTCTTCATTTGCATAGTCACGGTGATGAATATTCTGTCATTTATTCACTGTGGAGTAAATGACACTAGGGAACATTCAAACAGGGATCCTTCATCTACATATATCTTCATCCATTTTAGACCACGTTGTTTTTAGCTGAAACTTTAATTCTGGTTGCCAACAGCTCTTGTGCCTTGGATTGGGTGCCTTTTTATCTACACGTATTTAAATGTGAAAATGCTGATTTTCTAAACCCTCTGTAACACGTTTTAAATGTCTGCAGAACTTTATCAATTTGATACCTTGACATTAATTTGCTCTGTGTCATATTGGGGAGCGATATTAAAGAGTTCTGTATTTCAGCTTGGGAACAACTAGTGCAGCGAGTGTGGCACAGTGTATTTGTTGTCTGCAGACAAGTTCCAAATGGAAGACTTAATTTCAAGTTCTGCTATATAAAGCTCCAAAATGGAACACTTTGTTTGCACAATGAACGCACATTTTGTGAGAAAACTAGCAGGGAAAATATTACTGATATTTTTAGTACCGACTTATTGCTTTTGCTTTTCAGTGCATATTTGCTGAGCATATGGAAGATGCGCGACACTTCTGCAGCTAGAACAAGCTTCACAACACACTGCAGGTTATTGAAATAATAGGCGTGCATTTAACGAACAGATCAGTAACGGAATTGCCTCTCTGAGTTGCGTTAAGACCCTTTCTGGTTTCTTAAAATGAAGTAAGATGGGCAGACTAAACAAAAGGGAAAAAACTCCACCCCCTGCTGGTGGGCAGAGTGCGTTGCGCCACTGCCATCTAGCTGCAAATGTAACAAAAGTAATTTTATAGTAAACAATGACGAGTAGTTATTTTGTCGAGTCAATGTAAAGTCACAGCGTACGCCAGGTTTTGTAAAAGACACTTTAAATGGGTCAATTTTAAATTATTAAAATTAAGTAAAATTAATTGAATCTTGTACAAGCAGCATTTATAATGTGTTTTTTCCCCTAAGAAGAAAGAAATTCGACTGTTTCCTGGAGGATGTGTTTGTATACTGTTGTATTGTGGTGTGGCAGAGTTGGTAATATGAGCTCAGCATTGAGGCTAAAAGCTTAATTGCGCTACAAACTGGACTCAAATTCTCAGATAAGATCAGGATCAGTGCTCTAACACAGCTTCTGTGTTAACAGAATCAGAGCTGTCTTAACTGTGGATTTCTTGTCAGTTAGTAATTGTGTGAAGGAAAATACTGCTGTGAAAACGGACCGTCCTAAGAAAGTATTTTCTTGTCAACACGAAAGTAACACTAACGAGTGCTTTAAAATGTCTCTGTCAGACAATAAACTGAGGTAAAAACTAAAGACAGGATAGAAAATGTTTGAGACTGCACTGCGCGTGTGTTTGTGCACACAGATTACGTGCAAACTGATTTCTGTCTGATCTGGTCTGCCCTTTAGTAAACATTTAGTAAGCTGTAAACATTTAATGCTATTTCTAGGGTTTTTAAATAAATCACGCTTGAAAATGTGTATGTTTTGATGTTTTTTTTTCTCTGAGAATATCAATAAACTATTTTGTTAAAATGTAAATGCATTTTTATTACTGTCGAGTCAAAAGTACAAATCGAAACGTCCTGCGACATTATTTTTCCACCAGGTGGCGACAAATCTAGGTCAATTAATTTCAATACAGATTCTTGTGAATATAACGTTTAATTATTTGAGAACGCGGTGCAATGTTAAATGTAATAAACTAGTGTTAAATCCAAAATTATTGAATTAAATTATTCAAAAACATGTATTTATAGTGTTAATTTAGGAGAAATAGAGGTCTTATTCATGGTAACAATTTTGTCAACTAGAAAAAACACTGAAGTTTTCAGGTAAAAGACAGACCACTGTTCGTTTTCACTTAAAGATTTACTTTTAATGTTGTTTAAATTAAATCGACAACAATTTGTCTCTTAAATTAAACTGACAATAGTGGAAACGGTGTATTGTTATAGATTTTTATCCAATTGTGATTGTTGTATATTTTGGCCTAAATCGCTGTTGATTTTGCTATGCTAGGTTTGAAAATTAATTTACGATGTCGTCGACCATCATTCCTCTCACAAATCTTAAAGGAGTAAAGAAACTTCGCGAACTTTCCCCGGAACTTGTAAGACTGACGTGCACAAAATATCACGTCACGTTTTACTGGTGAGTCTGAGGTCGTCGCGCTGTTTGATTGTATGTATTTATGTATTAAGACCAGTCCGACAATGTACCGCAAACTGCATAAAAAACTACAGGGTGGGAGAAAAGTAACTAGGCATTAAAAATTGGATATAGAACTTGTAGTATTGCTGGAGCTATAATGAAAACTGTGTCTAAATAGGATTTCATATTTCCCGCGTCGATAGTACAGACATCGGTCGTTTGAAGAAACTGGTTCACGCCACCGGTGCTTACGTTGAAATGTAAAGATTTGCTTTCATTTTCCTATGTAATAAAGTACATGTACAATTTGTTTCAATAAATGTGTATAGTGAATATGGACTTTATTACGATTTTTAATGCCTAGTAACTTTTCACCCACCCTGTCCATGTAAACAAAGGCATCGTGTAATTGCGCTTGCAACCGCCAGGTGTCACTATAAACACGCATGTGTTTGCGCACATGGCCGTGTTACTGCAGTGATGGAAGGGTCGAGCGAGTTCAAACAGCTGGAGGAGAAATTATGTGCAGAAGGAAAGAATAGCCCGCCATGCGTGCTTTGAACCAGCGATGGAAAAAGAAACAGGACTGAAAGATCGTGTTTTTGTGTGTATTCGCGGAGTTTTCACGTGATAATTTGAAGACGCCACAATCCCCACAACGTGTTATCGCCGTCTCGATGACAACAATGCAAATGTATATCTTCATAGTCGGTCGGTTTTTTCCTTTCAGAAACAGACTGTTCTTTGACGGGCAGCTCTTAAAGGCCAAGCTGCACTCATTCCATTTCCTAAAGCCAAACCTTTAGTCCACGACGGCAGATTTCATTACATAACCAGTCCCACAGTAAACGTACTTTACTGCAGCAAATTTAAAGGCAGCATAGGCGATCTTTTCCAAAAACATTTTTCGTTATGCTGGTTGTCTCTTCACATCCTGACAGCAATCGCTAAATAAACTGGTCTAAATATTTTAATATATTTTCTTTTGTGGAAAGTGTATGGCCATAAAATGTTCTTTCAATCATTGTATTCGGTCTGAATGCAATAATAGGATGTCCTACTTGCCTGTAAAACTATGTTTTTGCATTGCCTTGTGTGTATTGGAGGAGGCGTGGCTTTGGAGAGCACTCTTAAGGATGAGTGGGATCTTATGCTTTCAAAGCTAGCTTGCTATTGCTAGTCTCTGCGAAACTGCCTACCGTACCCTACCTTTAATTTTTAATTTTATTCGTTTGTAATATGTCAAAATTGATTTCTTTGTGCGTGCATGTAGTAACCCTGACCATCAACAGGCTGACTGGACCAGTATTCGTGAAATGTCCTCTACTGATGACATTTAAATGACACTGGTGTCACACAGAGTCATTGCAAAAAACAGGTTAATATTTGCTCATTTATATACAAAGGGGAAAATAAGCTGATGTCTGATTGGTGTGGGTGTGTTTTGATCAATACAGGAGCAGCTAATGGAGATTGCTCAGTTAGAGGCACAAACGCGCTTGTCCAAGAGGAGATTTCAACATCTGTTACCAGCTGCTCTTTTGTTCCTGCGCTGGGCCATGCAGCTGTATGGATCTTCTTCTGTTAAACTGGTTCTAGCTTATCTTCTGCTTGCACAGGCTAACATAGGTGAGACACACACAAACACATTATTTTAAAGCTCTCCAGAACCCATTAGATACGGAACCACAGTTTGCTTCACTGTCTGAACCTCCTCAGAGCCTGCCAGGCAGTAACTTCCTCTGAATAAAACTGATGCTGGCATCAAGCCCTGTTTACTTTCCGTAGTACGGCCCATTGGTGCACTGAAGGGGCGGGGCTTGGACAAAAACTGAGGGGAGAGATGCTGTTATGTAATTCAGGATGTGATGAACTGGTGGTGCAGATGTGTGCAGTCTGAGCTTTGGCACTGAAAGCCGACAGCCATGAGCACTTAGGAATTGCACATGAGTCATATGGGCAGATTTGACCCTGCCATTGGTAGTCAACACAGTACAACAATCATTGTCCAGGTAACTAAGCGACTGTTTTGTTAACTAGCTTTACCAACCAGCTCATCATCAAAAAGAGCCTGCTTTTTTTATCTTTTTACTGGTAAATAACATGGCTTTTTTGCACCACAATCCAGTCTACCACCAAACCAGTTTGAACCAACATTGTAATCTTTGTTGATATTAGCTGGTATTAGCTGGCAGAGACATCAGACAAACCAGACATGTATCTTCAAAACAAAGGCGCGTTGATGTCTTTTTCAAAAGAACTTTAAGCATAGTTGTATTCAAAGGTCAGATCATCTAATTGTATGACTGAGTGAACGTCAGGGGGTGTCAACAACTGTTCCTCACTCACTGTATGTTTGTGTGTGTGTGTGTGTGTGTGTGTCGAGGTTTAGATTCTCTGTTTTAGGCTCAAGTGTAGCTCCTTATGGCTGAGTGGACAGTAATGAAGACACCCGGTTGCAGTTCCATTATCCTTCATCAGCTGCATAGAGCTCTGGGCCGTCTGCAAGCTGCTGGAGGAAAATACCCATCTGCTCTCTTTCATTTCACCAATGATGTAAGTCCTAACGTTTGTGGAACGTTGTGTTGATCACACATGAGTAGTGATGTATAATGATAATGATAATATGTATATTACATTAACAAGGACTATTTTTTTGTGCGTAGGTGTATTCCGCCTGCGAGATGTTTGGTTTAGAGAGTACCGTGACCTGTGGAGGATATTTCCTCATGGCTGCGGTGTTTCTAAAGCAGAATGGGTCTGACATCGCCCACTCGCTCTACACAGAGGTAGACACACCTACATCACTGTGTTTTACACGTCTGTCTGGGAAACACAGCTTGTAGTTTGTGTCTGTACAGGTGGCATGTTCCTGGCACACTCATCTGTGTAAGCTGATGGAAGGGATCAGTCAGTGTGGCGCTCAGCCTGAGGAGTGTTTTGGTAAGTGGCTTATAGACAGTAAACCTTCCTGTGTGAATCACATGCAGGCATTTATTTCTTCAATTCTGGCACCACACATTTTTTCATGTCTATTATTGAATTTACTGTGATTCTCATATATTTTGTGGTTATAGTAACAATGTTTGCTGAGATTAAAATACTAAGTGTGTAATTTTTGTACCCATAGTGTTACCAAAAGCAACTGCGCAGATAATTACTGCTTTCTAACAGGTTTTCCGATGATCTCAAATGTTTATTCCTAACTCTATCCACGTTGAGCCAGTATGGCTGATCTCATCGGCCTGCCATTTTACTGACCAATCATTACAGAAATTACAGCCCCGCCCCCAAGTTCATTTCATTGGTTAAGCCAGCAAGGGCAGGACAGGATAATCAAACAAATCAGGCATG